>CAUYLG010058790.1:0-29902 GCA_963573385.1 Cacajao melanocephalus
AAACCATTCAAGACATAGGCATAGGCAAGGACTTCATGACCAAAACACCAAAAGCATTGGCAACAAGGGCCAAAATAGACAAATGGGACCTAATCAAACTCCACAGCTTCTGCATGGCAAAAGAAACAGTCATTAGAGTGAATCGGCAACCAACATTTGCTTTCTAA
Source organism: Cacajao melanocephalus (assembly GCA_963573385.1). Taxonomy (NCBI): domain Eukaryota; kingdom Metazoa; phylum Chordata; class Mammalia; order Primates; family Pitheciidae; genus Cacajao; species Cacajao melanocephalus. The sequence continues at coordinate 168 of CAUYLG010058790.1, forward strand.
TTCACTAATTTCTGCAGTTAGTTTTGATGCCAGTGGGTTAAGGGAGGTCTCCAAACGTTGGTGGGACCTCTGACTCTGGCCATTGTCCAGGCTCTTGACACTATCTTGCAAGGAGAAATTCCAGGACAAGTTGGAAAATGGTGAAAGTGTGGAGATTTATTGCAAAGTGAAAAGTACACACTCAAGACAGAGGAGTATGAGTGTACTCAAGAGAGTCACGCAGGGGGTTTGGAGCTGCTACCTTTATGGGTTTCTTTAACCAAGGGGTGGAATATTCATGAAAATTTCTGGAAGTAGGTGGAGCTTTCTTGGAACTGTGGTGCTGCCCACTTTTGCATCAAATATGTGTGTTCCCAGAACTGTCATGGCACTGGTGTGTGTGTGATTTAGTGTGTCCGTGAGTATCTAATGAGGTCCTAGGTGAAACCCAAGTCAAATCCAGTACCATGTTGGGTCCAGTCAGTCTTAGCGAATTTGGCCCACACCCTGGTTTTTAAGGGTCTTATTAGCCCCTAGCTTCTACAGCTATTCCAACAGTTTCCTTTTGCCAGTCATATGAAACTCTGCCTTCAGGAATTTTCTATCCTGCGACCCCTGTACTTCTCCTGTCTCAGTTTTATCATTTTTATCTTTTTACTTTCCTTGAGGGGTTTTCTTTGTTTTCTTCTAAGAATCGAATTTAATGATTAAATGACTTACATTTTCTATCTTTTAATAGTTAATATGTTTCTTGGCATATCTTTATGTCATACATTTTGATATAATATTTTTATATGTGTATGTTTGGAATAATCTACAACTGCATGGTTGGTTTCTGTTAACCAAGTTTTAGGACAGTATTTTTCAGCTTTCAAGAGCCTGAACATTTCTATCTAAATTTTTAAAAATAGAATTTCTCAATTATTATTGTGAGAAATTTTGGCCTATATAACCTTACAAATTATAGCTTCCAAATTCTCTAAAATGTTATCAAAGGCACATGTGTACATATATATGGGTGTGGTGTGTGTGTGTGTGCATGTGTGTGTCTGGGCTTGATCTTTAATTGATAACAAAATGTGTTCTAGAATTTCAGCATACATCTGTTTACTACTCAACTCAGGATGATTGGAAACTGTAAGGAACAGTATACACAAAATAGAGGCTGTTTCTGTATTGGCCAATGCAAAAGATGAGTCCTAAACAGTAGGTGATAGCTGTCCAGTTACCTGCCCCTACTCCTTCATCCAAGAGGCTGGCTGATGAGTCAACATGTCCTCCACCTTGAATGTCAGCCAGTCATGCTGTCCCGGTTCAAATGCATGTGTAGGCTACAGCTAGGTTCTTCCAACCAGTGCCTCCAAATCACAGACACAAACCCCTTCACACCTCAGACTCTGCCATCCAGTTTAGTATTAGCTTTAATTTTCGGGAGCATTCAAATCTTTTCATTCCCTTTAATATACTTTTAATTTTACAATATGTACATTTTGACCTGCTTCCCCTTGCTTTTTGAAGCATTAATCAATGGTTATTTTCTTCAGTAGCTCTTTCTGTCTGTACATTTTAATCCCCCATAAGACATTTTGGAGCTTTCCAAGAGCCTCTGTTTTCTAAAAGATGTTGAGCTGTTTGTGAGTATTTCCATGGGAAGCTGGGAAAGGTGATATTAGAGACTATTTCTAGCTTATCTTCATCTTGCTGCAGAATGTGTGTGGGTTTTTTTTAATGAAAATGTGGAACAAATGCAATATGGTATGCAGATTTTGTTCCTGTACTTGCACTTCCAAATTCTCACAGCTAAGAGGAGTAATTACACAAATAAACAAAATATACTCAGGGGTTAGCACATGATCAGAAAACTGTGTAGCCTTTAAATAATGGTTTGACACTATCCCTTAGTAAATTTAGGACCTGGGATGAAATGAGCCAGCACAATCCTCAGTATTAGAGACAGTAAGCAAGTGTTCATGAGAATTCAAGCTGTTATTCTGTAGAGTTACTGAAAGATTTCTACCATTAATAATTTTAATTATAGGTTACATAAAAAGCCACTGCTAAATTCTTTGCCTGCCTAAATAGCTTTTATTTTGAATGTTAAGCCAATTTTAATGCTGTTGTAAATTATTAAACTGTTACATTAGTTCTACCTATAAAAAGTCTTATTCAAGTGACATTATCTAAGACATTTTTAACACGTGTCTAAATAGTCATTAAGTAATGTACACACAACGAATAAAAGTTGGAATGCTTTACAAATTGTGTGCCTGTAATTTTCAAAATTCAGTGGAGAAAGAGGGATTACATATTTAAAATTAAAGATAAAAGTCTGCTCAAAGATCCCAGGATAGCAGCATTTGATTCTGCCACAGCTCCTAAATGGACCTAAACTTTCACAGCTAGAAAGGACAACAGAAAGTTTTTTAAAAGGTGAACTGGACCATGAAAATTATACCTAGGCAATAATTCACAAAATATAAAAGTCTCAAAATATACTGATGCAAAACAACATACCGTTAGACTATTTTCTCTTTTTGATAATACTTTGTGTCTTACATTTTAATCTCAAGACCAGAAGCTTCCTTCAGCACCTGCTATATACAAAGCATAGTACTGGAGGCTGTGGTCACTACCAACATTGGTAAGACTTTGTTTCTGCTGTTACGGATCCACTCTTTAGCACCGGAAGTCGATACAAACATAAACAACTCCAAAAGAGTCACTTAAGACAAATGCAATAGAAAAACCTTAAAATTTATATGAATTGCAAGTAAAGGGGGAGAGAAACTCCACATCAAAGGGCCTGAGGAAGAAATTACAATTTGAATTAGGAATTGAAGGATGGAAGGGCTTTAGATGGCACACAACTTTATGCCAATGCTGCCAATTATTAAATGCCTCTACTGGTATCATGATGCAAGGTTACCAAGGACACTGATTTGGCGAAGCAGTGGTCTTGGATTCAGATCCAGCAAGTCCTTCATACCATTCAATCCATTGGCCCTGCCCTTCCCTGGAAAACATGCAGTTAATGTTGATTGTACTTTACCCAGTGATTCCCAGAAAAACAAAGGCACTGTTGGCCTCCAACAAATAGGGTCAGCTTTATAGAAAACTATGCATATGGGGAAGCTGTGCCCCTACTGAGAGAATAATTCCAACAATACCCAGACCTTCCTTCCCTTCAAAGACAAGCGACCACCCTGCTCACTTTCTATATAGGATAAAATGCCATACAGATCAAATACTTTACAGATCAAATGACATCAAACATGTGTGAGTTTTTCAAACCATAAAACCCCACATAAATGTCAGGGGCTGATATTACCATAAGAATCATGGGTGAAAAGAAACACAGTTAAGAAGGGAAGTAGGGAGGTACTTTCCCACCTCCATCCTGAGCTTGAATTTGATTTCTGGGGTTGAAGGAAGAGGAAATATCTAATGACCTCATGTCTTTTTATTTTACTATCATCTTCTCAAAGACCCTCACAGGTATTGAAAGTAGTAGGTGGTCCTTTGACCTTTCAGAAAATTTGCAAATTGTGAAGTAAGAGAGTGTTTTGCAAACTTTCATAGTTTACACACTAGCTTTGTATTTTCTGCTATAGTCTCATACAGCCTAGAACATCATTTACTTATAATATTCTTTGTATTGACCTCCTTTTCTGAAAAAAATGTGCTTACTTAAAACTTAAATTTTCTATTCCCACCATGAATGGAATTATTAAATACCTCTACCAATATTATGTTGCAAAGCTACCAAGGACACTGGTGTGGCAAAGCAGCGGCCGTGGATTCAGGTCCAGCAAGTCCTCCATACTATTCAATCCATTGGCCCTGCCCTTCCCTGAAAAGCATACAGTTAATAGTGGCACTATTTAGTGCCACTGGTCATAAATAAAAGGTAGCCATACCAAAATATATAACAAAAAAGAAGTTATAAAAGTCTCATGAGATAAAGTTGCTCAGCAAAGGTTGCACAAATTCAGCTACATGAGAGAGCCTCAGTGAAACCAGCAGAGTGACCACCTGGCCAACTCATAACACATTGTTGCTGACTTAAACACTTTGTTTTGGGGTGGTTTGTTACTCATCAAGGCAAGCTGAATCATTCAAAGACAGATTCAAAGATAGCTCTTCTCAAACCTTTATATGGATTGGATATGGTGGCTCATGCCTGTAATCCCAGCACTTTGGGAAGCCAAGGCAGGTGGGTCACTTGAGCCCAGGAATTTAGGACCAGCCTGGGCAACATGGCAAAACCCCATCTCTACTAAAAATACGGTAATTATCCAGGGGTGGTGGCAAGCACCTGTAGTCCTAGATATTTGAGATGCTGAGGTGGGAGGATGGTTTGAGCCCAGGAAGTACAGACTGTTGTGAGCCAAGATTGCACCACTGCACTCTAGCCAGGGAGACAGAATGAAACTCTTGTCTCGAAAAAAAAGCCCATGAAAAAAACAAAACAAAACAGAAAAACCCTTTAGATGCATACAGATCACCTGTGGAGCTTGTTAAAAGGCAGATGATTCCAAAGGTGCTTTCCAGGTCCAAAGTGGCACCAAAACTGTTGGCTTGGGGACCACACTTTTGAGTGGCAAAGTGTAGAGCACACAATGTTTTTTACTGATTACTTTTTGGTTATTCTGTGTTCATTTGCTAGGGCTGCCACAACAAAGTAGCACAGACTGGGTGGCTTTAAACAACGGGAATTTATTTTCTCACAATTCTAGAAACTAGAAGTTTGAGAGCAATGTGCCATCAGGACCTATTTCATGTGCGAGCTCTCTGCTTGGCTTGCAGATGGCTGTCTTCTCTGTCTTCACATGATCTTCCCTCTGTGTGTCTGGGCTCTAATCTCCTCTTCTCAGAACCCCAGCCACACTGAGTTAGAGTCCACCCTCAAGGACTTCATTTAACCTTAATTACCTCTTTAAAACCCCTTTCTCCAAATACAGTTGCTCTGTGGTACTAGGGGTTAGGACTTCAACATGTGGATTATGGGAGAACAAAATTCAATCCATAACAACTATTTTTTAAAGTTCAAAGAGGAAATAATGGCATCTGAGCTGGGAGTTAAAAATTAGCTTGAATCTTGCTGCAGCCAAGAAGAATGAGGATTTTTTTAGAGCACTGAGTAGACAACTTGAGCTCAAGCTGCTCAACTCAAGGAGCGCATTCATTTTACAAATAGAATGGCGTGAAGTGGCAGAACCCCAGCTCACATGATACTGTATTGAGCACTTTGATTTTTTTTTCAGAGAGTGCTTGCTTCAGAATAGCCAGATGTGCAAAATGCATCCCCTCCCCCATCCCACACACACTCTGGGAATTAAATTTCCCAACATGAGAAACAGCTTCTGCTTATTAAGAAGGAGTGTGATTGGCCTGCACAACCTCAGAGTCTGTCCCTCTTCATCTGTGGCACTAAACCGATCTTCTGTCCCTGGAGTGTTCCCAAGGCAGCCCACATTTTTCCAGTCAAAGACTGCAAGTGCAGGAACATCCCCCCAACTGAAATCTACGTAAGCCACAGCACTGTTGCATCCAGGGAAGGGAACAAAAGGCATCTCCTGCCCGTGCTTTTCTCTCAGGCTGATAATAAATAATAATACATGGTATTGATGTAGCACCTTTCTCAAAGGAGCTCAAAGTGCTTTCCAGACATTACCTCACAACATCCTTGTGATTCTAACCTGAGAAGTGGCTCCTAAAAGTGCAGCGCTCTTCAATCACCACAAGAAATCTAGAAACCAGCAGGTAATATATATTCCTTTAAGGATAAAAGTGGGACTACTTAAATACCACCGAGGAGCTTTTTATTTTTTTCAGAGTGCTTAGGTAATACAAGCAATAAGCATTTTTGACTGGATGATTACGTATACTTTGGACATCACACGTGCCAGTATGAGAGAATAAAAAGATGAATGTACTCTACAAGCCTGACTCCTACAGCCGTGCACTTTGCGGAACTAGCCAATAGACTACATACTTCCTGTTTAGCCTTTTAGGCATTTAAAAGAGAGCCTACAAAAATATCACATCCCTCAGGGCCAGCAGCAATGATGAAAATGGAAGAATGTGTTAGCCACAAAATCGCTGCTGCTGAACATTACATGTGTCAACTCTTTCTTATATCTGAGCTTTGGAAAATACACTTCATGCTCAGGTCATAGACCTTTCTTTCATCTTCTGGTTTCAAGTCTCACTAGAGGTGGGACTTTATTTATTTGAGGTTGAATACAATTTTGCCCAAGAGAACAGCAATCCCTCCTCCAGCCCAATCATGGAAAAGAGCCTGAGAGGTAGAGTCACACAAACCCAGGTGGGAATCTCAATTGTTCCTTACAAACCGTGTGACTTCAGACAGGTCGTTTTACTCCTCTAAATCTCTTATTTCTCAACAATTAAATAGAAATAATGCCTGCTTCAGGGAGGGTAGTAAGGGTACTAACTAAACCACATGTGTAGAGAACTCAGTGTCATCTCTGGCATGTCTTCATGTCTTTCACAAGCATACACTAGTAATACAGTAACCATTACAATAACTGCTATTCCCCACTTTATCCATGAGATTACAGATGTGTGAAAGAAAAGCAGAAGAACAGTGTGAGAGAATTTGGGAGTCCTCAGACTCTGAACTTCAGATTCCCAGATCCCAGAATAAGGGACATCACTTGGGCCTACATCCCTCATAATGGCTGTAGTAGTCTGTTCTCGCATTGAGATAAATATCTAAAACTGGATAATGTATAAAGAAAAGAGGTTTAATTGGCTCATGGTTCCACAGGCTGTACAGGAAGCACGGCTGGGAGGTCTCAGGAAACTTACAATCATGGAGGAAGGTGAAGAAGAAGCCTGTATGTCTTACATGGCCAGCACAGGAGGAAGAGGGCTACGCACTTTTAAACCACCAGATCTCACCATAACTCACTCACTATCATAAGAACGGTGCAAAAAGGGAAATCCACATCCGTGTTCCAATCACCTCCCACCAGGCCCCACCTCCAACATTGAGTATTACAATTTAACATTTGGGCAGGGACACAGACCCAAACCATATCAATGGCAAAGAAAATTTTGTTTTGTTTTGTAACATGAGGCAAAAATATTCTCAACACTCTCCCATTGGAGTTTTACACAAGGTAATGCAGTGACATACAGTTTAGAGAATTAGAAGTGATAAGTGCAATTTTTGGCAAAATTTTATTTTAAAATAAAATTATAGAGAAAAATGACTAAACTTTCCATGTGGATTTAACATGAGAACCCCTTTTTAGCCACTGATTCTGATCAATTGAGAACTTGAGTTCCTGTTTAATTTGATAAGCTGAGCAAGGCATTTTTCTATTTCAGGGTTATACTTGTTCTAAATAACGGAAAGTTGCCTGTGTAATAATACATACATATTCAAGTTAGGAACTATTATTTTCTCTGTCTTGAAAACCCTTGATGCTATTTACATTCTGAATTAAACTGAACACTGTATATTGATTTTAATATGTTAAGATGAAATTCAATTTCATGACTACTGGTAACATCACAGAGCATGTAGGATCAATGTGTTTGCTGATTTTCTGCTTACTACCAATATCTCCCCAAGGGTTTGATACAAGATTTACAAGAATATTGTTTCTGAAGATGTGTGCATAAATATGCTATCAAATAAGTTACAATGCATTGCACATTAGGCAGTGAATGATTTGTTTGCTGCATTTTAATCAGCCTTGTGTAAATGCTGACATATCCTTTGGAGAGTTCACTGCCGTCAGTCTACCTCATGGAGCTCAATTCCTGTCCTTGAGAGCACAGCTGGCAGGAGAGGTCTCCCTGTGGTTGGTCTTAAAATCTATCCTGCCCAAAAAGAAGGAAGTGCATTTCAGCTAAGATAGAGCTATGAGTGCTCAGAATGTGACTGCTGAGATGGCAGAGGCCTGATGGTCATTTAGGTAACAGTAAGCACAATTATGTGCCACAGAATGACATTTTGGTAAACGATGGACTACATATACAATGGTGGTTCCATAAGAGTTCCAATCACCCAGATACTCTGGAGATTGAGGCAGGAGAACGGCTTGAACCCAGGAGGCTGAGGTTGCAGTGAGCCAAGATCGTGCCACTGCACTGCACTCTAACCGTCTCAAAAAAAAAATCATATCACGTCAAGTGACACATGACTGTATATGTGTGTGTGCATTAATCTAGTCTTCCTCTGACAACAGAAGAGGCACTCTAATGCAGTTTAGGCTTAAAGTTGAATAGCAGTGGGGGCAAGTCCAGGTTATGTCATTTATCAGCTGTGTGACGTTGGGCTAATTCCTTAACCTATCTGTGACTCAATATCTTCATCTGAATAATGGGAAGAATGAAAACAAGTACCTCGTAGAATTGTGAAGACTGAATGAGATAATACACATTAAGCCTTCCCCACAGTACTCGGCATTGAGGAAGAGCTCAATAAATGGTAGCTATTATTATTAGATAAAACTCATATCCCAGTCACTTAAACACAATTTTTATTGAATTCTCATTATGAGCAAGACACTCTATAGACACTTAGGGGAATGCAAATATTAATACAACACATTCCCTGCTTTGGGGGCCTTACATTCCAGTTGGGTAGATGGATACATAAATAACTATAATCAATAATAAAACATGATGAAGTGCGAAAGAGAGGTCTAATAAAACACGGTGGGAGTCAACAAAGTAAATAGATTCCTGTCTGCCGGGAAGACTAGAGAAGAGCTTTTGAGAAAGAATTCCATTGGTTTGAATCTTCAAGAAAAAATGGAATTTTAATGTGCAAATTGTTGGCTGTACATAAAGACATGTAAGAAAGAATATGAGACAGAGATGTCTAGAAAGAATATGAGACAGAGATGTCACATAGGAAGGTGTATGTGGCAATTTAACGGAAAAGAAGTTTGGAAAATAGATTGAAAAAAGATAATAAAGAGCACTGAAGGCCAAGCTCAAGTGTTTGGTCTTTATTTGGAAATGGGGAGTCTGGCTGCAGCACCTATGCAACACCTATGCCCTTGACCATGAATCACACGTTCTACTGCTTCAGAAGGTGGGAGTAGAGTGAGTGGCATCAGTGAGGCAGTCATCATCGGAGAGCAGCTAAGACTGAACAAGGCCTAAAGTATAAAACGATCAAAGGAGAATTGTGGTGCAGGAAGACAGCCATGAACACTATGAAAAGGGTGGTGTTGACAGGACTAAGGAATTACTTTCATTTCACATGATGAGAAAATGAGAAAGAGGACTCAGATGTAGCGGACTTTGAAGGAAGACAATTCAGGGCATTCCTGGGCTAAGGCAGCATAGCACTGAGGGATCCAGGAGCATATATGTCATCGTCTAACAGATCCTCGGGTGACTGTGTAGTATTAGTTTATCCATCTAAAAACTATAGATTTGCAGGGTGATTTTAGCTGGCATAAGTGACAAAGCTAGACGGGAAGAGCTAGACCAATGAATACTCACCTCTAAATGCTTTCTAAGAAATCCCTGGTGGCTTGCCCTGGGATCTCCTATTCCTTTGGGGAGAAAAGGGGACACAGACTTATGTTAGATGCAGATGTGGACTGTTTCAAGAATAAACTCTTGCTCCCTTGGGGCCTGGGACTTGCAAATAAAATTAGACTGAAGACAGTACTGAGTGTTTTTCTTTCATTCTTTTTGTTATGTTTTGTTTGTTTTTAATAGTGGATGGGGCCTTATGAGAGAGATAGAGGAGAACAAAGTAGAACAAGTATCCATAAATGTACCAGGGTAGATGAGTCATCTTCAAAAGCCTGGGTACAATGGTGGTAATAAAGGACTTTGATTTATTTTAAATTATTTATACTTGGCTCATTTTTTAAGTAGGCATCTAATTTGTAATAGAACCAGAGACTCGAGAAGGAGGCCATCCATTCCTCTTTCCCTGTCAGCGCAGGGCTGTTTCCTGAAGAACATTTCAGAGTGCTTCATCTTGCAGACACTCTGTCTAAGCCTGTTCATGGGAGCCTAATGCAGGAGTGGTGCTTGATCAACGTGCAGAGCCGAGAGAGCAGTAGCAGTATCAAGAGTGCAAGTAGGCAGAATCCCAAAGATGGGACTTCACCGCTCACTCTGAAAGACAACCTCACATTTGTATTGACTTGCTCTGGGAAAGTATTTCCTGAGACCCTTTCTAAAGCTCTCTCTTGCTCCCCCTTATGCCATTACTAGTAGCTGGGGCTTTCGGCTGTCGTTGATGGAGAGGTGGGGATGCCTCATTTCTAAGTGCTCCTGGAAAGTGCTGACTTGGCAACTCTGGACACTGAGGGTTTTATATATCCCCAGAAGAGGCAGAACCTATTCAATGGCAGCGAGTTTTCCGCAAAGGCTTGCCAAGAGACTTCCAGCTTGATTCGTAAAGCTTACTTCTTTACTTTTAGTTATAGGGCCAGGAGAGGTGATTTGAATTGGAAGATGTGATGGTACAACTAGGCGAGTCCAAATTAATTTCTCATGAACCAAAGAAGAGCCAGAAATGATTACCTTGATTGCCTGATGCCTCATTTAACTTCTCTTAGTAACTCTCTGCTGACTGCCCCCAAACACCCATGGGATTTTTAAAAATAACATCAGGTTAAGACTTGATGTGTTTAACATCTTCAATTAGAACTAAAATGTATGAATGTGAATTGTGGACATGCTTTTAGTAAGAAGCCAAAAAATAATTTACAAAAAATAAAAAATAAAAAATCCTCTAAAACCTACCCTCCCTCTCACCTGCCACATTCACGAGGGAGAACAGGGGAGAGCTAGCTATTGAAGACTGTCCAAAGTTTACTACAGAAAATCTTCGTGACAAAGAAGAAATGAACATGATAGGAAATATATCTAATCATCTTGAATTCCCTTGAAACTGCCTTCTGGAAAACTCTTATTCTTCAGTGTTTTTCCAATCTCTCCACAACTTGGAACAAGCTTTCTGCTAGGAATAATAGAATTACATTAAAAACACAAACAATTATTAGAAATATATAGTCTTAGAAACCATTAAATTTGTTCCTTAAGCAGGTTTATTACTTTTCTGCATACTTGCATGAACATTTGTCTTCTACCAATTTGACATAAAATAGCCAAGATCAGATTTATTCATCTTATCAAAACCATTATTTTGTACTGTCAGGTATTTAGAATATTATCTGGGTTGCAGGTATACTTTTTCAAAAAGCTGACTCTTCCCTCCCCCACGCACCAACTCACCAATGTTGAGCAATTATTTCGTGGGCTGAAGAATAAGCTTAGTCTTATATCAAAGGCTCTGCTGCACCTGTAGTGATTTAGAATTCAAATGTGGCTAATTTATAAAACAATCACATTTCATTGTTCACAGCAGGAATCAGGTACTTAATACAAACTCCACTCAGAACATCATCTCTTTGCTTAGGCCTTTTGCTTTCAGAAACATCTCTAGCTACTGCTAATAAACATTTCCTTTCTTCCAGCCCCTGAAAGTTCAGTCACAGAGGTGGAGTATCACAGTGTTTGGATTTTGTGTTGGATAACCACAGACCTGGTCAGAACACAGCCACCTGCATGTTGGTTGGCTAAGAGGGCTCTTAGTGACTGACAAGTGGTGCAGCTTATGAGCACTCAAGATTTTCCGCTCACTAAATCTACAAGAGTAGCAAACCAGGCCCGGGAGACACTGATTGGAAAGCAAAAGTAGAAGAGAGAAAGAGTGTGCAACATAATGTGGTGTAGGACACGTGTCTCATGAGTGAAAGATAAGTTTTGTCATTAATTCTAAACAAAGTGAGAGGCGCAGTGCATGTTCAAAGAGGGAAAGAAAGAGGAAGCTGGGAGATTTCTAAAATAGTTTTATTTTAACAGAGAGTCAAACTCAGAAAGGCTGAAAGTTGGGAAAAGGAAAGGGCTTGGCAGGAAGATATGATGGAGGATAGGAGGGTGGGAGTGGGTGATCTTGCCATGTAAATCACATGGCTCCAGGGCTTTGAGCAAGTCAAATTGTCCAGCCTTCTGGATGCTAGCCTAGAACACAGGGATAATGATGCCTACCTTAAAGAGTTCGCAAGGAGCAAGAAAGGAAATCTGTGACAGTGGTTGACAAACTAAAAACACACTTTTAGTCATCATCGTTGTCATCATTGCTCTCTCACCCTTTCTCTTGTTGTAATTTTACCTATTTTTCTTGGTTATTTCTTTTCAACCAGGGTGGGTTTTTTTTTTCTCTGCAAAATTCTATGTTTGCCTTGATAATTGTTTCTTCCTTTCCTCAATTAGTACATGAGTTAGGCTTTTCTCGATCAATCTATGACCCACCTGGGGCCAGACACATGACCTCTTATATGCTGAAACTGTTCAGAAATACAATTTCGTGTTACTACACTTACTAAGAAGAAATTGCTTTCCATATTTATATTCACCTCTATACACAGGTTTGGAACCTAGCACTTCTCTAAAAAAGAAAGGAAGAGAAAAAGGATGACAATGGGAAGAAGCAAAAGTAGAAGCCAATATTTGTGAGACTTTATGATGAGTGTTCATGTCATTTGGACAAATGGGCTGATAGCTCAAAAAGAGTGTTCTATAAAGTACCTGGGTTCAGATTGGGCTTTCAGCCTCAAAACACACAGGAACCAGGGCAGTGACGTACAGAAGTCTTGATGAGGAGTGCACAGATAGTCTCCTGCAGATACCAATATCAGAATCATTCTGCTCTGACCTCTTTTTCTCATGTTTCTCTCTGTTCAAAAATAAAATAAAATCCCCAAAACTATGAAGTATGGTCAGTTTGGACCATGGAATTGCCCTTTGGCGAAGGGGCAGGAATGGAAGATGAGGCACAAGGGCACTATGAGTTCAATCAGGACCACCAAGAATGCAGTAATGGTGGGTTTTGATTTCATGTTGAAGAACAACAGAGCTGATCAGAACACAGCCACCTGCGTGTTGGTTGGCTAAGAGGGCTCTTAGTGGCTGACAAGTGGTGCAGCTTATGAGCACTCCAGATTTTCTGCGCAGTAAATCTACAAGAATAGCAAACAAGGCCCGGGAGACACTGATTGGAAAGCAAAAGTAGAAGAGAGAAAGAGTGTGCGGTATAATCTGGTGTAGGACACGTGTCTCATGTTCTACACAAAAGAAAATAAGGTGCTGTTATCAAGAGAATAAAAGAGAGAGAGAGAGAGACACAGAGAATTGAGACAATAGATACTGAGCCACCAAAACTGAAAAATATCTACTACACAAAAAACCTCCACCTCTGAACTCGACTTGTTGTTCTCTTTTACTAAAAAAACAAAACAGATTCATTTTACTTGCCAGTTAACTCCGGTTGAGATCTAATGTATCTAAAATGCAGTGGGACTCTTATCTACCTTATCCTGGCTTATGTCTGAGATTATATAAGCTTTTGTCAGCCACTTTTCATTATATGTTTATAGGAGTGCAAAGTCAGAGGAAACTCTTAAGACTTTCAGAGGAATGGTATTTAAGTCAGGTCTTACTAGCATCCTTGTATGTGTGCAGCTGACTTCTTTTAACTTCAGTGTAGAAATTTACATTTTTACCTATTAAGTTACATCGTTAGTTTCCATCTGACAGAACCTTTTCAAAATCTTCATCCTGTCATTTAATAATTTGGCCACTCCTGCAAACATGAAGTGATTATATGTAAATTTGTAAGCTTCTATATAGAGTGGTGGTTTAGAGAGAGCTGGGAAAGCAAACAGCCTTTACTTGCATCCACGCTTCTACCATTACTGGTTGTGCAGACTTCGACAAGCTTCTTAGTCTTGTATCTCAGTTTTTGCATCTATAAATTAGGGATAATACTATTTCTCTTGTAGGGTCTTTTTTTTTGAGAAGATTAGATAAGTTTATTCATGTAAAAAGCTCATGGCATTTACTAATTGTTAGTTAATATATTATCTATGCGTATCAAAGTCAGTGATGAAAAACATATAGAATAGAATCCCTTTCTTCCAGGTGGAATGCTATCTGCATATCATTGAAAATCATTGACTTATCTCCTCTGCTGTGTAAACTCAAATCTAAAACCAGTATCACTATTTAGCCATCTTTTCCCGTGTCACTTAAATGGGATGCTGCTCTGTGTACCCTCTGCCATTGCATTCAGGGCAAACTGAAAGGGCTGCCTGTAGGCTCAAGTGGCTTGAAGACAAAATTAGAAGACTCTGGTTGTAGTCCTTGTCCTTCAACTCTTAGCTGAGTGGCCCTAGGCCAGTCACTTACCCTCTGTGATCTCATTTTTCTTATCTGAAAAAAAAAATAGAAAGGTTGGGTCAGACTTGACTTCTTTTAAAGTCCAGGTTACTTTTTAAATCCAGCCTACAACTTCTTCATGTCCAACTCTCGCCCATGATACCCTATAATTCCCCAGGCTGTTTCCCTGAGCAATAGCACTGCCTGGTCTTTGGGTTTTCGCCATTATGTGGTTCACTTGTATGCTCCACTGGTCCTTATCTGGGCATTGTGACTAAGTGATTCTCACTGAGGAATTTACACTGTCCCCACAGCACTTAGAGCAGTGGTTTTAGGGAACCAAGCATGCTTGTGAACTCCTCATATGGAAATCAGATTCCTATACTCTGCTCCAGATTGGCTGAACCAGTATTTCTGAGGAGGGACCTAGGAATGGGTAATTTGATAAACTCCCCAGGTGCTTCTCATGCACACCAAAGTTTAAGAGCCACTTACCTTGTTGGATGAATTTATTCTCTGCTTATGAAGAGGAAGCCTGCCAGATGTGTGTTAGGAATTGAACATGGTCACTTTTCTTTTCTTGTCTGCTTGTTTGCACAAAGCCACAGAAAGTTTATAATGCACAACCACCCATTCACTGCTCAGATGCTTTGTCTGTGATATTTTCTGCAGAGGCCCTCAAACCACAGAGTCTACTTTTATGAATTAGCTCTGGAAAACACTTTCAAAAATAGTTAAGAGATGAACTTATCCATTAGGGATTTCCTAAGTCACTTCTGCATTAGAAGATAGATTATCTTTTTCCCTCTGGCTCCTGATAATACATTAAAGACCCCACAACTAAAGCAAGGCCATTTTTCTAAAACCTAGGCAAAGTGCTCACAGGGCAATACACAACAGTACGTCTTTGTTGGGCATGGTGGCTCATCCCTGTAATCCCAGCACTTTGGAAGAATGACATGGGAGGAATGTTTGAGCCCAGGTATTCAAGACTAGCCTGGGCAACACAGCAAGACTCCATCTCTTCAAAAATAAATAAACAAATAAATAAATAAGCTGGGTGTGGTGGCATATGCCTGTGATCCCAGCTACTTCAGAGGTTCAGGTGGGAGGAACACTTGAGCCCAGAAGTTTGAGACTGAAGTGATCCATGATTGCACCACTGCACTCCAGTCTGGGCAACAGAGCAAGACCCCATCTAAATAAACAGCAGGTCTCCAACATACAGTACAATCACATCATCCATCAAAAGCTATGAGTTTTAAAACTGGTCCTACTTACTCAAGCCTTTTTTCCTCCACTCTATTATTATCCTCATTTCATAATCCACACTTGCATATCATGAAGGGATGCTAAGTGTGCTAGCAAATAGTTTTCAAGTACTACAACAGCTAAGTGCTACTGCTCTTGTGAGCCTCTTTTGCAGAGTGATGCCATACTTTCAAAACTATTAAAATACCTTTTCCAGTCACACAGAATTCCTTTTAAAAATTAGCTTAGTAAAATTTTGTGAGCTTCTCTAACGGGTAGGAGAGAAAAGAATACTTATATAGGTCACTTCTTTTCATTTTTATTTTTTGAGTCGGGGTTTTCCTCTGTTGCCCAAGTTAGAGTACAGTGGCACAATAGCTTACCGCAGTCTCAAACACCAGGCTCCAAGTAATCCTCCCATCTCAGACTCCTGAGTAGCTGGGACAACAGGCATATACCACCATGCCTGGCTAATTTGTGTGTGTGTGTGTGTGTGTGTGTGTGTGTGTGTGTGTGTGAAGATGGGGTCTTGCTATGTTGCCCGGCTGGTCTTGAACTCCTGAACTCAAGTGATCCTCCTGCTTTGGCCTCCCAAAGTACTGTGATTACAGGCCAGGCATGAGCCACTATACCCAGTCTATTAGTTACTTCTTAATTCAGTCTCTTCCTTGCCTAAGTTTAAGAAAGCTGAGTAAGAAGCAATGAAAGAAGTCTGAACTCTGGAAACCTCCTTTTATTTATTTTTAAAATCATGTCAGTTAATGTTTATGAATGCTGCAAAGTTCTTGAATGCCTTTTCTCAAGGCAAATTGTGTGTTCTCTTCTCTACTGAAAATCTATTTCTTTGTCAGCATGTAGCCATGTCACTGGAAAAAAAAAGATTTTCAGGACATTTGCATAATGGAATTTTGACTATATGTTGATTGGTGCAGAGAGTTAAAATAATTGGAGGAATTGCCCAGTCTTAATTATTCCTTATGTTTTTAGAAAAATATTTAGTTTTATTGCTTTCAAGTAGAAGTTATAGCTATATTTAACACTTTGACATACTTTAATGAATAGGTGTTAGATTTTCATGTCTCTATCTTCTAAAAACTATTTGTATTCCTAAAAGAGTTTTAAATATTACTCTCTGATCCTGTTTATGCTATCAATTTTGTCATTAAATATTTCATTCATTGTTAATATAAAGGTAAATTTAGCTCCACACATAAGCTCCAAATAATTGGGAGAAATTTTTGAGATAAATTTTAGAAATTTCTGAGGCTTATAGTCTGTCTGAGGATAAGGATTCTCACAATAAATTACTAGGTAAAGTGTGTCAAAATTTTTAGTCTTAAAAAGTTCAGAGAGAAAAAGAAACTTAGGAATACATTAAATAGACTATTTCTTCACAAATGAGTAAAAAGAAACTCAGAGAGATGAATCTGAATATACAAAGTGTAATCATCAGTTTCCCAGTGGCAAAGTCCTACCTGAAATTAGGGAAATGTGTTGCCTCATATAAAGAAACTCCAAGGTGAGCAGCTCCAGGCCCAGTAGGAGCCAAAGTTTCAAATATGTGTCCTCCAGCCCTGCTTCTCTCTGGGCATTTCTCAGGCCTGCCTTTCTTGGGGTTGCCTTTATGTGGCAGAGATGAAGAACAGCAGCCACCAATTTAGATTATCATTTCAATCCATAAACCCAGTGGAAAGTGAAGCCAGTTTCCTGACAGTCCTAGCAAAATCCCAGGGAAATCATTAATTAGCCGAAATTGGCATGAAGGTCATTCATTCTTGAGCCAATCCCTGCGGCCAAAGAGATAAGGTACTAACTCATACCCTACAGATTTACAGCTCAGTCAGGCATGTGTGTGGCTGGGGGAAGCCAGCAGCTCCCAAGAAAAAAAAAGGTGCTGTGTGGATAAAAACTAAGGAGTACCCACTGCCCACAGCCGCATGAATAGATAGTGGCTGTCAGCAATGCAGCCAGAATTCATGCCTCCTAGTCTAGTGTTCCGTTCCATAAGGTTAGTTTTTGGTTTGCTTTCTTTTTGCTTTAATTTAAGAGTCCATTTCATTACTGTTCCTTTTTGGCAGAATTTAGGGATGGGAGGACGGTTAAATCTTAACTAATGTAATGTTGTACCTGGCACTATTTCTTATTTTTATTTCAAAGAGTACCTCTGCATCTCTCTCTGAGCCCTGCATAAATATATGCTTTTTGCAGATGGAATTCCTCATTGGAGAGATGTTCAAGAGATTCTTAATGTCTACTTTTCCAGTTTCCAACATATGGTCCGACATGTGGCCAAAGAAAGGCTGAGGGTGTCTGGTTCCCCCACTCTGGCCAGCTGCCCAAAGTCGGGGGTGGAGACACTGATACATGTCTCAAGTGATCCAAACCTTGAGAACCTTTTAACTCTTCTTCCAAGAGCCTCATACAAAAGAGTCCACATTTACCCTAAATGGCCCATTCGAAAAGGGCCACCTCCGTGATTCTGCTGGTTTTCCCTGAGTCTGGCACATAATCTACTCACTAAGGGTAAAAGGGAATAAGTGCACTCCATCAGCCTTCTTTCCTTTTCTATCAAATGTAAGTGGTGTTAGAATATTGATATGATCAAGACTAATGAGCCATTAATTCTAAGTCAAAAGAAAATGAGGTAACTGAACATGATCTTTTGCAGCTCATTGATCTGATACGCCAGATGAAGGCAAGGTTACATTTCCTCTTGGAAATATGCCTGTTCTTCACAAGCAATTTTAAAATGTTCCCCATATGGATGTACTCTTCTGTGTGCCAAAAATAAATCTAATAGAAGGAGACAAATATAATGTCTAAGGAGAAAACATGCCCACCTTTTAACATTTCTTCCTTCTTCTCCTTCCAAGGCTCAGGTCTGGTGGCAAGTTACTTTGTGGGTCACCAAAGTGTGCTTGGGGGAGGTACTAATCTTTTAATAAATCTAAGTATATGCAAAGGTCAGAAAATGTGGACATATGCTATCTTTTCTCTCATACATGCACTAGTGAACATTGAGAGAACTGAATTATAATTAATGACCATAAGTACCATCTTGGGGGCTAACATTGCATGTATGTCATTTAGGGTGGAGCTGAGCATAAAGACATTGTATTCCTTTTATTTATGTATAAGAGGGAATTTACTCTACCAACTTTAGGCCAGAAAAGAGACTTTGGAATACTTTTCAGGTTACTGAAGTTCAATTTAAGATTTGGGGTGCATTTTTCGTAAAACAGTTTGTTCATTCTTTGAAGGAACTAGTCAGCAATACATATTGTTATTCAAAAACAATTCTATATTCTTAGAAACAAACAAAAAACAAAATATAGGGTACCATTGGTTCTAGGACTAAGATAAGTAGAAGGCTGAATGCCAATCTCACAAAAACTAGTTTAAGTGACAGTCACATTCCGGTTTAGGGCAATTTGATAAAACTGCTTTGTGCATATCTAAATAACAAGTTGAATAGGTACACACTAAATTATGTCTGCCAAAAATTCCTATGTTGAAGTCTTAATCCCCAGTACCTCAAAATGTGACTTCTTTGGAGATACAGCCCTTAAAGAGGTAATTGAGACAAAATGAGGTCATTAGGGTAGGCCCTAATAAAATATTGCTCTAATACTAATGTTCTTTTCACAATTGTGTGACTAATTCAGACACAGATTAAGGCACAGACATGCTCAGAGGGAAGACCATGGGACAACACAGAGAGAAGACAGCTGTTTATAAATCAAGGAGAGAATGCTCAGAAAAACCCAACCCTACTGAAACCTTAATTTTGGACTTCTGATCTCCAGAACTATGAGGAAATACATTTCTGTTATGTAAACCACCCAGTCTGTGGTAATTTGTTGTAGCATTAACATGTACACCTACAGAACACCCTTTAATAGTGCTCTAAATTATTTAGTGATAATTTTCAGAAAGTAGGCATAATATTTTAAAAGAATCGAAAATTAATTATGCCAAGAATACAGTGAATAGAGTTAACCCTCAGAAAGAAACAATCCAGTCTTCAAACACTAATTCTACTTTTGGGGGCAAAAAATCCGTTAAACTATCCAATGGAAATGAATCGTGTGA
The DNA here is from genome assembly GCA_963573385.1 of Cacajao melanocephalus. Lineage (NCBI taxonomy): Eukaryota > Metazoa > Chordata > Mammalia > Primates > Pitheciidae > Cacajao > Cacajao melanocephalus. The sequence goes on from CAUYLG010058790.1 coordinate 19,725, forward strand.
ATGTTTGAAAGAAGATTTTGGAGAACCAAAACTTGTCAGTAATTTGGATATGTATCATAAACAAATGTTAAAGAAATCTAATTAAAAGCAAAATCTCCCAGTTCACAAATCCTATCCACAAAGATAATACAGAAAGAAAGCGGTTTTATTATTGAATACACATTAAACCAGAATGGAATGTACATCATAGGCAATCCACTAAGGGACTGCAAAGACGGAATGGAATGTCACCTTCTACAGAGCCACGCAGATGAAAACCCATTGCATGCATGTTGTCAAGATAAACAATAACTAGTCCTCAAGTAAGAGAATATGACAGCACCATTTGTCACTCATAGCTTGTTCTAACTTTACCTGACAATTAAAGTGACCATCTGGATTAGCTAATTGACTTTATCCAGAGAAAAAAGAAACTTCTCATAACTTTATGACAGAAGGTAGTTTTGTAACTTGGAGTAAGATGCCCCCATGCGCCTTCAAGTTAGGATCCTACCCTTCCACAGAAACGCGTAGGGTCATGCTCTCCCTTGATGTTTATGTTTTAAAGAGATGGCTCCCGGGTCCCTGAGAAAGACATTCTCAAATCAAAAAGCTGACAATATGCCAATCTACTCTTCAAAATGATTTATATACATTTCAGAAAGAGAAGAAAGTATGGACAATTCCAAGTTTTCTAAAGTAAATGCTCAAAGAAAATGGAGAAAAGAGAAATCTTTTATTTTTCAACAGGGAGAATTAGCCTCTTTTTTTTATATTGAATATGTTTATTTCTTTTTATTTTATTTATTATACTTAAAGTTTTGTGGTACATGTGCAGAACATGCTGTTTGTTACGTAAGTATACACATACCATGGTGGTTTGCTGCACCCATCAGCCCATCATCTACATTAGGTATTTCTCCTAATGCTATCCCTCCCCTAGCTCCCCACCCCCTGACAGGCCCCAGTGTGTGATGTTACCCTCCCTGTGTCCATGTGTTCTCGTCATTCAACTCCCACTTATGAATGAGAACACGTGGTGTTTGGTTTTCTGTCCTTGTGTTAGTTTGCTGAGAATGATGGTTTCCAGCTTCATCCACGTCCCTGCAAAGGACATGAACTCATCCTTTTTTATGACTGCATAGTATTCACAAGAGCAAAGACTTGGACCCAATCCAAATGCTCATCAGTGATAGAGTGGGTAAAGAAAATGTGGCACATAAGCATCTTACTTTTAATTTGAATTTGTCCTTACATTTTCATTTGACAGTTAGAAATAACTCGTGTTTGCTGGCTCTGAGAAAGCACAAGTTTTAATGTATCAAAATATTCAAACCCATAATTAAAAAATCCCCCATGGGTGTGACTACCATCTTTCAAGTCTAAGAAAACTTGGACTTGGGACTCCATAATTGAAAGGGCCAAGGAAGCAACTTCAAAGCTAAAGAAGACGTGTTTCGGCAGAACTGTCTTTACTCCTAGATTCTGCGAATTCAAAAATGTTCTATTAGCAACACAGTAGAAGAGATTTCCTGGCTCCACTGAACATTGTTGAATACAAATTATAGGAAAACATTGTTTTGAACTAAACTCCTGAAGTAGGCCCCAACAGAACAGATTAGTAGTCAAAACGGGGTCACCCATGCCAAAGTTCTATGTCACAAAACCTAAATTAAATTTTTGTCTGACCTTCAAAGAAATCAGAAGAAAGAGGTAACAGCAGCCAATTTCCCAAACATATCAGTTTCAATCTTTAATGGGCATCATAATGAAGTTTCCTCTCTTTTAATCCTTAATCTGAAGTAATCTGACATTAACCAATCATTTGTTTTTCTATTATTCTCTCTCCCAGTCCCCACTTTACAAGGAAAGTAACTTTGAAATGACCGATCCACTTTTTGTTGCTTGTTTCTGCTTTCTTCAGGCCTTCTTTGTCTGTAATGCCAGTCTCTTCTTGTCAACTCATTGGAACACTTATTCTATTTTATAGAATAGAATTCTAGAATCACAGTAAAGCCAATTGAGATCTTTAAACAATTTGTTGTAATTCTGTCCTCTGACATTGTATATGTATCTTATTCCATTTAGGTGATTCCTCCAAATACTTAGATGGGTCCCAATCACTTATGATCATTTCTTTATCCTGGTGTTAATTATTCATGCTGTTTTAGGAATTAGTGAATTATTATTATTCGAGAATTATTATTTCAGGAATCAGTGAATTATTATTATTACTTAATTGTCCATTCTGTTTCAGGAATTAGATTTCATGCTGAAGAAGCGCCAAAATCATCATGCCTCCGACAACGGGTCCTTTGCCTTTTCTCTTGCTACTCTCCGCCTGCTTTTCTCCAGCCACACTGGCCTTTTGCTCTGTACATGCTAAGTTCCTTCCTGCCACGGAGACCTTGCCCTTGCTGTTCTAAATACCTAGAAGAGTACCCCTAGATTTTCACATGGCTTGTTTATTTCTCCCCCCAGGTTTCAGCTCACAAGGCATCTCTAAGTGAGAACTTCCCTAACCACTCTGTCTACATCAGTCCCCTAGTTTTCCTTTATCACAGAATCTTATTTTCTTTAGGGAACATTCTTAATAGTTTACTTGGTGATTGCCATCTTCCCCATTTTACCCCATCTCAATGAGAATAGAAGCTCTATGAGATCAGAGATTTTGCCTGTCTTTTTCACACTGTATCTAGCTCATTATATGTCCTCAGAAAATATTTATTGAACTTCTTGATAATTCCCAATTGTGAGGCTAACTTGAAACACTTGTCCATATAGCATAGCTAGTCTGTGGTATCATAATAAAGAAAACCTGGTTATCTAATTGTAAGTGCAGGGTGTTACCGTTCATTTAAAATTTTATTGAATTTACTGTGTCCTTTTATCTAATTCTCAAATTTGGGAAAATTCCTGAGAAGTCCATCAATTGTCAGTAGACGTTCCTAGGAATAAATATTTCACAATCTTGCCTTGGATCTCAGTCATAAATGAGACATGGCCAGGCACACAGGTATCAGCTTTACTGCACAGCTTGCTGAAAAGCAAGAGGCCTCAGCAACAGTGAGTCTGTGCCTGATCCCACCAGAAGACTGAAGCAGGTCACCTATCTGCTTTGTGGTTCAGGCTTCCCACTGGAGAAGTTCAAATTAAAGCACCTGTCCCTGTTGTGTATCTAAATAGACTAAACAATTCAATTAATAAAGATAATTTAAAGGAAATTGTTATCGCTCTTATTTTCAATATATTCTTGTTACTGCTAGATTATGAATCTCTTGAAGGCAAAGACCATTCATCATTCAGATGCTATGTTTTCATGGAACTTATAGTAGAGTCTCCAGCTATATTGATATATTTGATTGGATTCTGGAAGTGGGCTGATAATTAATGACAACACACTGCTTTTAAAATAGCTAACATACTTTTTGCTACATAGTCTTTACCGAGCTCTATGAAAGGCAGTGGAATAATCCCTCTCCTTGAGACAGAGTCTACTACATGATACTTAAATAGGAATGATACCAATACAAAAATCATCCCCAGCTGCCACCTCCTATCCCCAACCCCAACCCCCACTGCCAATAAGATATTTCAGGCCAGGCTCAGTGGCTCACACCTATAATCCCAGCACTTTGGAAGGCCAAGGCAGTTGGATCATTTGAGCCTAGGAGTTCAAGACCAGCCTGGGTAACATGGCAAAACTCCATCTCTGGTAAAAATTTAAAAAATAGCCAGGCATGGTGGTGCACACCTGTGGTCCCACCTACTCAGAAGGCTGAGGCAGAAGAATGAATTGCGCCTTGAGAGGTCAAGTGTGAATTGAGCCGAGATCACGCCATCATGATACTATACTCTAGCCTGGGCAACAGAGTGAGACCCTCTCTCAAAAACAAAACAAAACAAAGCAAAAAAGATATTTCAATAAGTTGTAATTTACATATTTTAGAATTTATATATGAGGAGCTAGGGAGCTAGAATAAAGGATGCTATCTCAGCTGTACTTGTTATGATGGCTATAATCAGGAATTTAAGTCATATTACTTCGTAAGAAGAAATTTACAGTATGTGATATACAGACAGTGAAAAAGCCATGTTAGCCATGTTCTAACACTTACTATGTGCCCTGGGCTGAATGATTTAATATCTCTGATCCTCAAGATTCTCATTAGTCTAATGGGAATAATGGCATTACGCCTATTACAAACTGAATGTTTGTGTCCCCCGAATTTCATATGTTGAAACTCTAATATGTAGTGCTATTTGAAGATAGGACTTATGATAGGAAAGTAGGTCATGAAAGTAGAGCCCTTATGATGGGATTAGTTCCTTTATAAGAGGAAACAGGAGTGCTTCATCTCTCTCCATTATCAACCATGTGAGAACACAGCAAGAAGATGGTCATCTGCAACCCAGGAAGAAAGCCCTCACCAGGAACCAAATCTAGCAACTTGATCTTGGACTTTCCAGCCTCCAGAACCATGAGAAATAAATTTCTGCTTTTAAACCACCCAGTGATGTGTTAGAGCAGCCCAAAGTGACGAAGACAATACCTGATGCTGTCACTGAATAGTGTAAGGGTTCCAGAGACATGAGGTGTTTTAACAGGTGAGTGAGAAAAAGAGCTCAAACAGGTGATTACAAGAAGGTATAGGCCAGGCACAGTGGCTCACACCTGTAATCCCAGCACTTTGGGAGGCCAAGGCAGGTGGATCATGAGGTCAGGAGTTCGAGACCAGCCTGACCAACATGATGAAACCTTGTCTCTACTAAAAAAAAATACAAAAATTAGCTGGGCGTGGTGGCACAGGCCTGTAATCCCAGCTACTCAGGAGGCTGAGGCAGGAGAATTGCCTGAACTTGGGAGGCAGAGGTTGCAGTGAGCCAAGATCGTGCCACTGCACTCCAGCCTGGGCGACAAAGTGAAACTTCATCTCAAAAAAAGCAAAACAAAACAAAACAAAAAAACAAGAAGGTATGCCAAGCTGGATTACAGTGACTTGGAAAGCAGGGAAATTAAATTAAAGAGTTAGAGGGTAGTTTTACAACCCAAGATGGAGAGTTTATTTTATTCACTCAGATCCTACTGAAAGCTAATGTAGGATCTTAGGAGAGTCACAATATCCAAGTAATACCTTGAGAAAATAGTACCTGGCCTGTAGAAGAGGTGGAGGTAATAGAAGCTGGAGGGTGATTTGGTGTGGTGAAAGTCTGGGTTCATCAATGATGATGGTGCTAAAAATCCAAGACTAATGCATTTCTGCTAGAGAGTATTTCTATTACAGTGTTTAGAGCAGTCAACCTGAGTCAGTCCTATGGAGATATGGTGCAGTATTTTATTTAGGTGCTCAAGTATGGGTGCTTATGAGGTACCATTTGTCTTTTCTTTTACAATAGAAAAGCATCACATTTAACAACCAAGATAACGTCACTTACGAACACAAAGACTTACTTAGAAAAGAAAAAAAAAACAAACATGACATTTTTCCATCAACCCATTTCAGCCAGCTCCTGGGTGAGGCTGAAAATGGGTACAAGCCCACTGGAGCCTTCCTCAGCCCTTGTATTCACCACATTTCAAGCCAATACTTTTCTCATCAGATAAATTTCTTCTTCAAAAGGAATAAGATTTATTTTGAAATCTTGGCAAAGCCTCAATAAGTCTCCGCTCTATTCTGTATAAGATAGTTTCTCCTCATACCATCCTTCATAGGTATAGACTTTTTCAAACAAAGTGTAGATTAGATTCTACTTTTTCAGAGTCTGGGAAGAAAAAACCCTGGGTTTGGGAGTTCTCCTGTATAGATCTTACTTTTCCGGAGTTGAAGGGATTCCGAAAACACCAAAATAATAATTACCTTCTATCAACTGCTCGTTATAAGCAAAACAACTATATTAAATTCTTAACGTGTGTTATTTTATAAAGCATCACACACATACAAACAAACAAACAACAAAAACAACAATAAAAACTGTGAGGTATGGTTCACATGCCATAGCTGAGGAAGCTCATCTTAGAACAGTGGTTCACAATTTTGGCTACACATTAGAGTCACTTTAAAAGATTCTTATAAATAGTTCCATGTCCAAGAGGTGCCTCAGACCACTGAAATTAGAATTTGTAGGGGTGTGACCCAGGCAACAGGCATCAATAATTTTTAAAGCTGTGCGGGTGACTCCAAAGTGCAGTCAAAGTTTGAGCACCACTTCCTTAGTATCCCACCCAGGGTCACGCAGGTTGAAAGTGGCAGAGGACAGTCTTTCTATTCCAGTGTCCAAGATTCTAACAACTGCATATAGTCACAGTTCTTAAAACTCTGGCAGCACGTTTAGAATCATCTGGGGAGATATTCTAAAAATATTAACACAGAGCTCCACTACCAAAGCTTCTGAGTCCAATGGTGTAATTTGGAGCTCACCCATGAGCAAGTATTTTTAAAAATCTTCCTGAGCTACCTTAATATGTATCCAGGTTGGAGAATCATCGCTTTATATTGTTCTTATAATATTTATTTTTCTGCATATCTTGAAGCTGTTCTTAAACCAATCTATATTTCTACATGCTTTCTCATTGATCTTTTCTTGCCTTAAGGGAATATATGTAGAGTTCTTGACCTCTATCTGCTAATTAATATGATCAATGACTTTAATAATGGGTATATATTGAATATATCCTGTATAATACATATGCTCAAAGACTAGAATGTGCCCCAAAATCTAAACGCATATAAATCTTTTACTGGTGATTTTTCCAACAATATACAAGTCTGAGAAAGAAAGAAATGTCCTAGAACAGGCTTACATAATTTCTAGAGGTGAGTGGGGAGATGACCACCATCAACGAGAACCCCAAAAGCAGAAAATTAAAGAAAAGGCAAATATCTAGAAGCTCTCATGTAAGAAGGCACACTGGAGATCATTAAGGAACTTTTGTAAATGTGGAGCATAACAGAAAGGAACCCTGACAAAGGAACAAGACGTTCAAATGGGAAAATAGGAATAAGCTAAACAGTTGAAAATACTGATTTTTTACAAAATAATTTTTTTAGCCTTTTTTATACTTTCATTTTGTTTTGTTTTGGGGATGGAGGTTAGTGGTCTTATTGAGGTATGATAGACATATCATAGAGCACACATATTTAAATTTGTAATTTGATATTTAGAGATAGCTATACACCCATGAAACTATAGTCACAGCCTAGTCAGTTACCTCCAGAAGATTTGTTGTGTCTTTTTATAATTCTGCCCCCACTAGCAAGCAGGCACTGATCTGATTTCTGTTACAATAAATCAGTTTGCAATTTCTAATTTTTTTTTAAATGGAATCATACAGTATGCGTGTACTGTATAGAATTACGTAATATATACTCCTTTTTATTGTTTAGCTTCTTTCACTCAGCATATTTATTTTGAGGTTCATCCATTTTGCTGCAGGTTTATTCCTATTTTTTTGCAAGTAACAGTCCATTGTATAGATATATCTCAACTTGTTTATTCATGCATCTGTTGAAGGACATTTGGATTGTTACCAAGTTTTTGCTATTCCAAATAAAGCTTTGATTATAAGTCTATCAGATTTATGCCTAGGTATTTTGTATTCTGATGCTTATGGCAAATGATACTTTAATTCAGGCTTGCTAGTATATAGAAATATAGTTGGATATTTATAAATTGATCATGTATGCTGACACATTGCTAAGTAGTAGCTTTATTTTAGATTTCGTTAGATTTTCTACATAGACAATTATGTCATTTGTGAATAAAGACAGTTTTCCCTTTTCCATTCCAATACAGAATTGAATTCTTTTTCTCACCTTTCTCCACTGAGTCTCTAGAGGCTCGCAGGTCAGTAGAGGGAGTAAGAACAGACATCTCTGCCTTGTTCTCAATCCTTAGGGGAAAGCACTCAGTCACCATGAAGTATAGTGGTAGTTTCAGATATTTTTGTGGATTAGCTTGTCATATTGAGAAATTTTTCTTCTTCTAGTCTTGGTTCATTGAGAATTGTTGTTGTTGTTTTCCTGAGACAGGAGCTTGCTCTGTCACCCTATAGGTCACTCTGTCACAGGAAAATAACAACAATCACAGCTCGGTACATCCTTAACCTACTGGGCTCAAAAGATCCTCCCACCTCAGCCTCCAAAATAGCTGGGACCACAGGCATGTGCCACCATGTCTGGCTAATTTTTGTATTCTTTTATGGAGACAGAGGTCTTGCTATTTTGCCCAGGCTAGTCTTGAACTCCCAGACTCAAGTGATCCTCTCACTTTGGCCTCCCAAAGTGCTGGGATTACAGGTATGAGCCACCATGCCTGACTCACTGAGAGCTTTTAAAATCAAAAGTAGATAATAGATTTTTAAGTGCTTTCCTATTATTATAGAGATGATTATATGTTGCTGTTTTTATTTGTTAATACAAAGAATTGCATTGCTTGATTTTCAGAAGTTAAATTAACTCTATGCTTCTAGAATAACCTCATTTGGTCATAATATATTATATATATATATATTATAAGATTAAATTTGCTAATATTTGGATTATAATCTTAGCATCTCTGTTCATCAGAAATATTGGTTTGTCATTTTATTTTTATGTAATGCCTTTGGCTGTACAATACAAGAAATCCAGATTATATTGTCTTTAGAGAATTAGTTTGAAAGTATTCCCTTTCTTTAATTTTTTGAAAAAGTTTGTGTAGAATTTGTACTATTTCCACATCAAATGTTTGGTAGAATTTATTAGTGAAATCATCCACACCTGAAGTTTACTTTGTAGGCAGGTTTGTAACTACAAAATCAATTTCTTTAATAGATACAAGGCAATTTAAGTTATCTATTTCTTTATGAGTGAGATTTGGTACTTTGTATCTTTAAATAATAAGCCTATTTTATCTAAGTTGTAGAAATGTATCAGAATAAGATTGTTCTTAATATTCTCTTATTATATTTTGAATATCTGTAGCATCTACAGTAATGCCACCCTTATTATTTCTGCTATTGGCTGTTACTTTTCTTTTTTTTTCCCCCTAATCAGTTTGGCTACAAATTTATCAATTTTATCAATATTTTTAAGTTACAGATTTTAGTTTCTTTGATTTTCTCAATTGTCTTTTTATGTTTTCTAATTCATTGAGTGTCACTGTGTTAACTAGCTATGTGGCCAGTGGTTAGTCATTTCATCCTGAGGTTTAGCTCCTACTTCACAGAACTAGTATGAGGATTCTATTGGATAATGCAGGTAAAAAGCACTCCCACAAGAGCATTTCCAGTTCTCTTCTTTTTGTTACCAATCCATCTGGTATCAATTTTCTTCTGTGCAAAGGACCTCCTCTAATATATCTTGGAGTAGAAGTCTCTTGGTGATTATTTCTTTCAATGTTTGTATATCTGAAAAAGCCTTTATTTTACTTTCTTTCCTGAAAGTTATTTTCACTGGGTATAGAATTCTAAGTTGATTGGTTTTTTCCCAGCACTGTCTTCACTGTCTTTTTATTTGCATGATTTCTCAAGAGAATCCCACTCTTATTTTTATTTTTGTTCCTCTATATGCAACATAACTGCTTTTTTTTTTTTCCTATTCTGTCCTGTGTTTTGAGCACTTTGGTTATGATGTATCTCATGTTTCTCATGCTTGTGATTTGCTGAGCTTGTTGGATTTGTAGTTTTACAATTTTCATCAAATATGAAACAAATGGCCATTATTTATTCAAATACTTTTTCCACTCCACTCCTTTCTTTGGGGAATTGTAGTTCCATCATATTAGGCCAGTTGAAGTTGTCTCCAAATCCCTGATACTCACTTCTTTTTTTTTTAATTTATTTTTCGGCTGGGCACAGTGGCTCACTCCTGTAATCTCAACACTTTGGGAGGCCGAGGCGGTGGATTACAAGGTCAGGAGTTCGAGATTAGCCTGGCCAACATCGTGAAACCCCATCTCCACTAAAAAAAAGAATACAAAAATTAGCCAGGCATGGTAGCATGCATCTGTAACCCCAGCTAAACGGGAGGCTGGGGCAGGAGAATTGCTTGAACCTGGGAGGCAGAGGTTGCAGTAAGCCAAGATTGCACCACTGCACTCCAGCCTGGGTGCAGAGTAAGACCCTATCTCAAAAAATATATATATTTTTTTCTATTTGAATTTCCTTTTTCTATAATTTCCAATTTTATGGTCTCACAATCTCACTAATCTTTGCTTTT
>CAUYLG010058793.1:0-20028 GCA_963573385.1 Cacajao melanocephalus
ACTGCATTCTAGCCTGGGCAGTAGAACAAGAATCCTGTTCTCTCTCCCTCTTTTTCTTCCTCTTTCTTTCTCTCGTACATTCTTTTTTTTTCTTTCTTTCACTCTCACTTTCTTTCCTCTCTTTTCCTTACTTTCAAAAAATAAAATAAATAAATAAATAAAAAAAAAAAAAAAAGAAAGAGATGAGAGAAGGCTGCTACCCTGCATATTGTCCTTATCAGGACAACCACTGCAGAATTGAGTAGTAATTTTTTCCGTTCTAATACCATAGGAAGGGGACAGCCTTCCATCCACAGCAAGAGTGTCAGCTGCTGATGGCAGAGGGCATGACAAGGAGGCCCTCTTAGGAGCCTGGCCTCTGAGCCCGGTCTTTCTGTGACACAGCTGGCAGGACAGGTCTTTGCCATCTCTGGTTTGTACTTCTCTCATCTATAAAAAAGGGGGCTGTAGCTTCAAATTTCAGTGTTTTCTAGACTTGAAATTCTTTTGTAGACGACTACTCTTTGTCCTAGTGTCAGAGGCATTTAAACCAGAGTGATTCCATTTTGAATAGGGACTGGGTAAAATATGTTTTAGACCTACTGGGCTGCATTCCCAGTAAGTTAGGCATTCTTAGTCACAGGATGACTAAGGAGGTTGGCACAAGATACAGGTCATACAAACCTTGCTGATCAAACAGATTGTGGTGAAGAAGCCAGCCTAAACCGACCAAAACCAAGATGGTGATGAAAGTGACCTCTGGTCGTGCTCACTGCTCACTATACACTAATTATAATGCATTTGCATGCTAAAAGGCACTCCCACCAGCACCATGACAGTTTACAAATGCCTCAGCAACGTTAGGAAGTTATCCTATACAGCCTAAAAGAGGGAGGAACCCTTAATTCTGGGAATTGCCCACCCCTTTCCCAAAAAACTCATGAATAATCCACACCTTGTTTAGCATCTAATCAAGAAATAACTATAAGAAAACTTAGTCGAGCAGTCTATGCCATTACTCTGCCTTTGGAGTAGTCATTCTTTTGTTCTTCTGTTTCTTTACTTTCTTATTAACCTTGGTTTCACTTTAATCTATAGGCTTTCCCTGAATTCTTTCTTGCATGGAATCCAAAAACCCTCTCTTGGAATCTGATTGGCACCACTTCTCAGTAACATCTTCCTGGCAACCATGAAGGGACTATACTGAGGAAACCCCCAACACAAAGGAAATAGAATGCAGCATCAATGGGCAGCTTTTGGTAAGTGGTGGGGTACATTTTACCCAGGGAAAGCGGGGATTGGGCTAGAGGCCCAATTCAAGAGGATTATGGTCTCTCCTAAGACAGAAAGAATGAAAAGCACCTCTTAATAAAAGGCAAGAACGCTTGGCCAAACTTGGGTTAAAGGCTCAACTTACGAAGGTGAGTGTTCCTCCTAAGATTTAGAGGGTGAGAGCCTGCTCTTAGTAAAGTCTGTTTGGGTTAAAAATGGGTTTTGCACTATGGGATGTTAACCACTATTCATTCTCTTTGGATTAATCTCCGTGGCTCTCTTTGCTGATGGCTGTGGGGGACAGGATTAGGCATGTACATAATCATGGGACATGGGGGCTTTTTTCCTTCCTAGACGGGGAGACTTGAGAGCTCATGAGACTGCTGGAAAAGTTGCCTTTGCCACTGACAAACAGCTGCCTGAACTTTTGATTCAGTGTTGCTGCAATGGGTGAGTCTTTTTCTTGCCTCCCTGAGCTCTTTGCCTTCCCCATCCTGCCACAGGCAATGCTTTTCTCTCTCTCTTTCATTTCCCTTTCCCATTATTTCTGTTCCTCAGGGCTACCAGCTTGCCCAGAGTCTACAGTTGAAACTCCTGGTCAAAGGTCATTCTAACCCACTTTGAATGGATTAAAGATGACAGGGCCCATCCTGGGGCATGTTTGGGACTTGCCAGCTTGATATTGGCTGCTAAGTGAAGTGACTAATGTCTATGTTTTGTCAAATCTCATGTATTTTTCTCTCACCATAATGGAAAATGTTAATTTGGTTACCCCATGCAATCTTTTGCATGGTGTCTTGCAAAATTGAAAGTCTTTTGCCTGTGGCTTCATGAAATAGAAAAAAGGTTAATTTTCCATTGTAATGTGGCTTGGCCCCAGGGGCTATGGTGCAGCAAGCAGGGTCAGTAGGGCTGCTCAGGGCAAGGGAACCCAGAAACCTGAAGTGTTGGCCAAAGGGTAAGAATTTCTTACCAGTCAGGCTTCTGACCTCGCTCTCTGTGCAAGCTGGTTGAATTAATGGTAGAAATCACTGTTTATGTTCTCTGTAAAGTTTTGATTAATGGGAAAAAGGATTGGCGAGGCTAGTCTTAAGCTACAGAGAATCTGGTATACTTTGTGCTATAAATGTGTCTTTCTGTATTGCTCTGTCATGAAGAGAAGTATTTAAGGATAGAACATGGGCTTAGGACCCCATATAAACCGACTGTTCACATCAGCCTGGCAAACTGGTCAGTTGCAAAGTTTGCTGAAGGTCCCTGAAAAAGGAAAAAAAAAAGAGGGGGGGGATGAACAACTCCTCTCATCTTGTTTTATATCCTTGAGAGCTTGGCTTTGTAATCATGTGGCAGTACTTTCTCTTGGTCTCTGCCAGCCAGCAAACAGGAATTTTGGGGTTCATGCTACAGCTTTAAAAATCATCTTGAGCCTTTGCAAGCTCAAACGGGCTGCTTTAGACTTCTGGGAACAGCAACGGAAACTGCCCAGTGCTGTAGCTTAGCAGCGAAGGCTTTGTCTTTTCATAACGATGGCCTGGGTTCAGGGTTCAATTTTTAGCTTAGGAAATGAGTCCTTCCTGCTTTGATGTCCATATGACTTTTGCCCTGTGTTGATTATCTTCCCTTCCATGAACAACTTCTGACTTCCTTTCTTGATTTTTTCTTTCTCTGAGCACCTGGGAGGTTACCTTTGGTAAACCACAAAAGCCAGAAAAGTTAGGTAATAAAAGTATTAAAAAGGTTCTTTTTAAAAGTGCTATGGTTATAAGTCAGTTTCATTAAAAAGTAGATATCCAAACTATACATATATTTAAAAGGACTTTATGTTATTTTTTCTCTTCTTGAATCTCATTTTTCTGAAGAAAAAAGGGTGTTTCTTTTTTTCTTCTCAGTTGACTGAATTGTTTTTCTCCATTCTGTCTGCAATTCTTGATGCACACATGAGAGGATATAAGAGAATTTCTAACAGCTTGGGACTCCTGGGGAAAAACAGAGGAGGTGCCACAGACCCTGTTTTGGGAAAAATTTTTGTTTTCCTCATGAAACCCCGGGACTTAAAAGTAGATAAATCTCTCTCAAAATCTAAGGCTCTGTTTCATTTTGCATTACGTTCCATTTTGCATTATCTGACATTTTTGACTATTGAGAGAATATCAGAAATGACTCTGAATTATGAAAGAGCTTTGGTGTGTAATAACTAGCTAGAAAATATACTTTTAGTAATGTCTAATGGCAGTTATGGGAGGAAACTCTTCTCTTTCCACGTTTGGATCAGAAAAGCCATGTCCTTGGCTACCCAGAAAGTATGGAAATGTGCCCACCCCCCACTGAGAGACAAGATTTCTACAGGAGACGGGCTGATTTTCTTTGGGGGGAATCAAGGATCTGCTATAAAAATGGGATCTTAATTTTGGGGGATTTGTTTTGCCTTCTACTTGTGCCTGCTTATTAAGCCATAGAAACTGCATGCCTTAAAGAGAAACTTGAAACTGTCAAGTGAAAAATCTTGCAAGGACTGGATCCTGTTCTGCTATGTATTTATATGTGTTGCGTGTGTGATATAAAAGAGCTTTGATTAATTGGCTTAAAAATAGTAGGCACTTAAATCAAATGTATTGCCAGAAAAATAAAAACTGTAATGCCTTTTAGTTCACTTAACTTTAGGAAGCTTTGGGAAATAAAGACATTTTTAAAGATTATTGATTGTGCTCACCTTGGTAGCATATATATTAAAATTAGAATGATACAGAGAAGATTAGCATGGCCCCTGCAAAAGGATGACATGTAAATTCATAAGACATTCCATATTTTTTAGAAAGATATCTGATCTCACTGGTAATCAGAGTAATACAAACTTAAAATGAGGTTTTTTTCTCATTAAACTGGCAAAAATCTAATAAATTATTAATAGTTATTATTGGTTAAAATGTGGAGAAATAAGCACTTTCAAATATTGCTGATATAAAAGGCAATTTGACAATACCAACATTTAAAATATGAATATCGACAATTCCACTTCTAGGAACCTGTCTCAAAATCTTCACATAATATATCCATGCAAAATTTCTAACATTTTTGAAAGTAGATGTGGATTACCGTGGTTCTCAGCATAAATGTAGACTTAGCCTATTTTGTGGAAGTAGAACATAACTTTATTAATACTCCGTCAGGATTCTGAGAGAAAGCTGTTAGATTCAGACTAAAAAGTATTAAAGTGTTATTAACTCATTACAGATAGGTACATTATAGAGGTACAATATAAAGTACTTTCCAGGAACAAATTTATTTAATCTTCGTAATAATTTAGTGAGGAAATTGAGGCAAGGAAGAGTTAGAACAAATGTCAAGGTAAATTGGTAAGTGGCTAAGTTGATGTTCATTTTTAACATTGGGGTTCACTGTGAGATAGGCATTCAGCAGGACTTGTTTCTCAAGACACGGGTCACAGAGACCCCACTGCCTCAGGAAACTTACAATTATGGTTGAAAAGAAAGCAAAGACGTCCATCTTCACATGGTGGCAAGAGAGAGAAATGCATAGCAAGAATGGGAAAAGCCTCTTATAAAACCATCAGATCTCATAAGATCTTGCTCACTATGATGAAAATAGCCTGGGGAAACCACCCTCATGATCTCCCACCAGGTTCCTCTCCCAACATGTACGGAATACAATTCCAATTACAATTCAAGATGAGATTTTGGGTGGGGCACAGCCAAACCATGTCAGAGGGTTAAAGGATTCTTCTAAGTTGAATTAGGTATAGCTGAAAGTTTGAGTAAGCTACAGAAGCTTTGTAAAAAATTGATCTTGTAAAAGTAATTATGTGTGTGAACATATTGGCTAAAGTTAAAGGGATATTATTCAGTTTTTTCATAAACTGAACTTTAGAATAAAAGCAAACTGAGTTTTCTTATAGCACTAATCTGCTCTTCAACAAAAATTTGTAGAGTTATTAAAATATTAAAATTGAGATATTAAAATAATTTAGATAATTAAATTAACATATTAAAATTGAATATATTTGTCTATAAGGTTTTATTAAAATTTGGGGTTGGCATTAGTGGTACACCAATGCAAAGGGTGAAATTTCGCTTTAACTCTTGAACAAAATTTTCATGTCAAATTAAAAAATAATAAAAAATATTTGCCTTTAGAATAAACTAAAGAAAAAATAAGAGATAGACAAGACACAAATTATTTGGAAAGCTAAGTCTTCTCTCTATCAATGAGTAAAGGTTTTTGTCTTCTAAAATTTTTGAGTTATCATTTTGGCTAAATTAAGTACTTATGGTGACCTGGAATTCTACTTTATAATATCAAGTGTTTTAAACCTTTGATATTTTACAAACTTTTGAAAATTAAATTTAAAATTACGGCTTATTCTGACATAATCATTCTTTGGATATTAGGTCCCCTAAAGTCCAAAAGGGACATATTTGGCATGTTTGGTATAAAAATCATACAGGGAACATTGTCAAATATGAGCTGGTGTTTGGATTTCTTTGGGCTGTATTTGTATATATGTTATTGGTGTGTGTTCCAAAAGTATGGGAAACTCCTTTAATTCCAATATGACTTAGTGTACGTTAATAGTTTTAATTGTTATGTATAATTGTTGTATGCCACAGAAGTAACCCAAAATTCCTAGGTAATTTAGGCTTTAATAGTGGCTGTCCTAAGGCTTTTTGTCATCCACAGACAATTGCCCTGTTTTGATCCTCTTCCAAAGATGGTTTGTAATCAGCTATAGGATCTTGATAGACACTTTTGAATGCAGTTTCTGATAATTTTGGAGATTGCGACATTAGAGAAAAAAACTTTCAGGACTCTCACAGAGAGCTGAAATATTCATTCATGAATATCAAGTTGAACAGGAGTTAACTGCATCGACTGAATAGGAAACTGAAGTATTCTTTTCTTACTTGTTTGCTTAAAATGTTGCTGATCCTTTTTTTTTTTTACTTTTTTTTGGAGCCAAGAAAACTTTTTTTTTTTTTTGAGCTATTGACAGCTTTTAACAATTGAGCAAGTTATGCTCCTGTGAACAAAATTTGGAGCCTATTTGTTTCACTCTGCATTATTTCTCCAAAATTTGGAAACTGTTTTTGAGTATTCTTAACTTATGGCCATATAGTTATTTACATAAGGGCAATAAGAATCTGTTTTCTTTTGTAACAGGATTCAATTGTAGAAACTGGTTATTTTACCAAGGCTGTGACTGGAATGGTGTGCTTTCCTTTAAGGAATTAAATTTGACTTACAGAGCCAATAAAAGCCCCTTGGGAAAACTGGCCTCATACCTTGTCTCCAAAGTCCCTCCACAGGGTTCCTGACTTGTGATAATAAAGAATATCACTTTCTGACAGGCTCAGGAGCATCAAGTTATCTTGGGACCTTGATGGGTAAATAGGAAAGCAATTTACCCAACTCATATAGATATTTGTTCCTGCAAGCTGATGGCTGGGCTCAGCTTTAAAAAAGGTGTTATCTGAGATTCTTTATGGAACAAAATTCCATCAAAGCCAGTTTAAAAGAACCTATAAGGCAAGTAATTATTCTTGCTGTACTTTATACAAATAATCAGGCCAAGTATAATAAGAATACAGTTTATTTTGCAAATGAATCATTCCTAACATGATTTGTCTTTAGTGAAAACGAGAGATTGGAGAGAGTAAAAATATGTTTCAAGAGCTGTGGTACACTTGTTTAGATTCTAGTCTCAAACAGTTGTTTTTTTACGTTTTTTCCTGAAATTTAGATGGATTCTGCTTACTCCTGTGAACCAACCACTGATTTCTGGCTGCTGCTCAGAAGAAACAAGACTGATGGGTAATGTAAATAGCTGGATCAGTATTCTAATTCCGGGCACACGTTGGAATCAGCTAGTGACCTTATACCTGCTTGCTTTCAACAAATGCCCAGTTTATGGAAAGCCTTCTTATTTCATTTACTTGGGGTAATTTTTGCTTATTTTACTTTACTGTTGTGGACTATATTGCTGTTGTACTGTTTGTGTGGGAATGCAGTATAAGCTTACTGTATGTTTTCTTAAATTGAACTTATTAATCTTTTAGATGTCACCTTTTGTTGGAACTCCCAGTCATGAATGGCCCTCGCCATACCTACACTTCCTGACTGAGCTTCTTTCTACCCTAAACACCAGAAACCCTAATAGTTAGTTACGCTGAGATATCATCATCATTATTCAGACTGAAGAAATTAGAGAAGGTGGATATTCATCCCTCTACAACCCTTACGATTAAGGGTTCCCTTGTAAAAGGGAGAGGGGAGATATGATCAGAGATGTTTTAACCAGAGCAGCTTCATCTCGAACAGCAACTGGTTAAAATAAGTCTGAGACCTACTGGGATGCACTACCGGTAAGTCAGGCATTCCAAGTCACAGGAAGAGAAAGGAGGTTGGAAAAATAGGTCATAAAGATTTTGCTGATAAAAGAGATTATGGTTTTAAGCCAGGCAAAAGAAGCCAGCCAAAATCCACCAAAACCAAGATGCTGATGAAAGTGACCTCTGGTTGTGCTCACTGCTCATTATACACTAATTATAACTCATTAGTATGCTAAAAGACACCCCCATCAGCACCATGACAGTTTACAAATACCATGGCAACATCAGGAAATTATCCCATATGGTCTAAAAAGAGAGGAACCCTCAGTTCTGGTAATTGCCCACCCCCTTCCTGGAAAACTCATGAAAACCCCTTATTTAGCATATAATCAATAAATCAATAAATAATTATAAGTATACTTAGTCGAGCAGTTCAGGTCGGTTCCTTGCCTATGGAGTAGCCATTCTTTTACTTTCTCAATAAACTTGCTTTCACTTTACTCTATGGCCTTGCCCTAAATTCTTTTTTGCAGGAGGTCCAAGAACCCTCTCTTGGAGTCTGGATTGGAACCCCTTTCCAGCAACACTAGTACCCAACAAATTAGCTATTGAAAAGTAGTTAATTTTGGAGTTTATTAAGAGATAAATAATTAAAAGGATTTGTTAATGGCTGCATATTGAATTGATTTTAATTAAATTTTTTTAAAAAGGAATTACCTGGAATGCTATAAGTTAGAAATGGTTATGTTAAAAAAGAAAAGTTAACAAGTTAAAGTAAAACAGAGAAAAAGCTCCCTAAAACCAAAATGAGAAAGAGGTGAGTAAGAAAGTTGTTTAAACATCAGTGCACTTTAGTTTGTTGGGAATGAATGGTACCTTTGCTGCTTTCTTCTTAGCAGTTCTCCTGCTATTCATTGAGGCCTCTGCTGCACCTAAGACCCAGATACTTGAGACTGAAACCAGTTTTGCAAAAAAATGACAGTGAGAGAAATCTGACCTCACTCCATCTTGCTTCTTACCTCCAGGCTGTCCTCGTTCATTCCTAAGCATAGGCTAAGGTAACTATGGGAAGAATTTAAACACGGAGTTTGGAGTTGCTGAACTGAAGAAGCCTCAATGTCTCTCTGACCTCACCCCCAATGCCCACCATCTTTCCAAAAGCACAGGTGTTTATCTGCCTAAGATCCAGAACTACCAAGGAGAAAAATTTTTCTTCCTCTCCCTATAAGATCAAGAATATAACCACACCTGAAAGGACCCTTTCAATAAATAGCATACAAGTTAGTATCTATTCTGTGATCCACTTACTCTCCCTAGCACTCTCCTCCACAACATTTTGCTTCTCCTCGCTCCCATCTTTTGCCAGGATGCTGTGTAAGCTTCTGAGCCACATTGAGGGTTGGTGATCATTCAGTGGGTCTCCCCGCATGTATGCAACCACCCACTGGGTTCTTCTTGCCTGCTGCCCAGATGGAGATAAACTACCAAGGCAGGGGAATTGCAATTGAGAAAGTTTTATTCACACAGAGTTGGCTAAATGGGATACAGGAGTTTTATTATTACTCAAATCATCCTCCTCGAGAATTTGAAGGCAAAGGCTTTTCAAAGATAAGGTAGAGGATGGGAGGGGGGTTGGACTAGGCAATGGGTGCTTGCTGCTGATTGGTCGGTTGTACTCACAGGGGTGTGGGAAATGCCCCTCACGCTTGCTGAGTCACTTCTGATTGAGGCTACAGGTGTGGTCAGTGGATCCAGGTGGAACCATTGGTCATCAGATATGCAAAATATCTGAAAAGACATCTCAAAAGGCCCATCTTAGGTTCTACAATAGTAATGTTATCTGTAGAAGTAATTTGGAAAATTGCAGATTTTGTGACCTTTAGAATAATGGCCGATAATTGTGTATGTCTATACCTTAGTGGAATTCTGTCTTCTCTTACCCTCCTGTCCTTAGCCTAGTGGTCTCTCATTACCTTTACAAAGGCAGTTGAGTTTTGGGGAAGGGCTGTTACCACTTAACTATAAACTAAATGTCTGCCAGAGTTAGCTTGGCCCAGGCCTAGAAATAACTAAGGGCAGTTTAAGAGCTAAAGGCAAGATAGTGGTTGGTTAGATCAGATCCCTTTCACTGCGATAATTTTCTTGCTGTTACAAGTTTTGCGAAAGTGGTTTCATATACATATTAAATACATGTGTATGCCTTCCCTCCAGTTAATCTGCCTTTTGCAGGTTGGTTTTTCAATGCACCTTCAGGGGCAAGGGCCTTGGCCCTACAATATCACACAATCTAATGGAAATAGATAATTCCTTAAAATGTTATAGAGGCTAAGGGAAAACTTCCCTTTCACCCTCTGAAAGTGTGCTGAAAAATCAACTGAAAAAGGCAAATTATTAGAAAAAAAAAGGCATACACTTTTTCTTTTCTACATGCACAGGGAAAAATCACAACATGATTATCTCAGCCCCTCAGTGGGGTACAGAAGTTTTTATATACCCTTTGTCCTAGGGTATGGAGGATATAGGAATATTGGTTGGGAAGGCATAACCAACCAATCAGCAGCAAGCACCCATTGCCTAATTCAAAAGACAATTTTTTTGAAGGATAGTAAATGATGATTAAAGAAAATGGACAAGGGAGGCAGAAATTAACTTGTAAATGATTCTCCTTGGAATTTGAATCAGCCCAGTGGCAGGCATTATCTTGTGAAAAAGTCCATCTAAGTGTGGTTGCATTCTTCAGTCTTCTTTTCTGCTATAGATAATGAGAGTTCAGGGAGGGGAGAGAAGGCAGTTGTGTTTCTTTTAGTAAGAAGCTGTTTTGGTCAGATAAGAAAATTTCAGAGAGAGAGAGAGTTCCTCCCTGTGCTCATGGGGAGGAACAAGACAAGGTTAAAAGGTTAAAAGGACCTTGATTCTTGGCTTATTTCTGAGGACTTTCAATTTTCAAAAAACGTATAGCATGTCTAAACACAATATTTTGGAGAATTGTTTTCTGCACCCCAACCATGTCTAAGACTTATATATGAATGAGAGTTAATACTGGTAGTTCCTGGCCAAGTTTTGCACTTGTAGAGATTGAAATCAAAGGAAATTTCAGGCAGATAAGTGTGTAAAGCTTTAGCCTCTAGAAAGTAGTGTTTTAATCACCTGAGGGGTTCCTCTTGCCCACTTTTCAGAAAAGCCAATGTACTGGGAACGGTAGGTTTTCACAACAAAGAAAGAGTGGAATAATCAGAGGCATAGCTGAACAGAATGATGGGAGGAATTACTCAAATTGGCCTCCCCAAGAACCCAGAGGCTAGAGTTTTATGGATAGTTTGGGGTCTAGGGAATGGGTGCTGTGATTGGTTGGGTGTTGAAAACAAATGCTCAGTGCCAAGAAGAAAAATTAGCACTGAGACAAAAGATCTTTCAGCAATGCAATTTTTACTTCCTGGACTGCAGGACTTCACTGGCCATCATGCCAGGAGAGTACAATGAACAAACGAAAACACACAAATTTATTCCTTATGCATTTGAGGTCATCATTACTGCTGTATCTGATCTCCACTTGTTGGAGCCAGACCTCACGATCTAAACTAAAACCCGATTGGCTAACAACTTAAAACTTTTCTAAACAGGTAAAAGCAATGGAGAGCTGGGACATACCTGTGAGCAAGTCCAGTACAGATCTTGGTGGAAGTACAAGGATATAGAATGTACACGTTCCTGTAAGCATGACATGTCCAACAGCTATATAGAATAGGGCTTAATAAAAGAGTTATTAGCATACTTAGGATTTATTCTTTAACAAGAAAAGAAACTTTTAAAAGGAACTTTTATACTTCCCACGTTGGGGATGAAATCATAGGGATGTGAAAAATGGTCCTTGTGTGCTGAGCAGCCACTGGGTAGGAGCCATAGGAATGGTTGAGGTTGAGCCATGAGTCACAGGTCCAGGTGGGTCAGTCTCCGGGATGCAAAAGTCTGAAAAAAATCTCAAAATATCAATCAAGAGTTTCTACGACAGGGATATTACCTATAGGAGCAATTAGGAAAGTCATAAATCTTGTGACTTCTGGACACAAGATGCTGGAGCAGTAAGGGACTATGAGGAAGTAAGCTAGGGAACAATTGCTGATTATAATTCAACAATGCCCGTCCTATAGTCCTAATCTCCTGGCCTTTCATTAGTTTTACAAAGGTGTTTTAAATCCCTAACCAAGGTGAGGGTCAGTTTTAGGATGGGACTATTATCATACTTGCTTCAAAGTTAAACTATAATATAAACTAAATTCTTCTCATCATTAGGCTGGCCAACAGCCAGGAATGAGTGAGGACAGCCAACCTGTGAGGCTATAAGCAGGGTAGAGTCAGCCATGCTAGACTTCTCTCTGTTGTAGTATTTGCAAAGGCAGTTTCAATGTGACTTGAGTTGGCCTTTAGAATAGATTGGTAACTGGGAGGGTCTTAAGTGAGGATTGTTTTGGCTAGTCACCATTAATCTGCTCCTGCCTTTTTGAGGATTCTTGTCTCCCTGCTTATTTAAAAGCAAACTAAACCAGCAAAGGTAGCAAACATACACAAAGCACAGAAAAATACCTTAAAATCTATAGCAATATTTGGTAGGCTGAGGTGGGTGGATCACCTAAGGCCAAGAGTTCAAGACCAGCCTGGCCAACATGGTGAAACCCCATCTCTACTTAAAATACTAAATAATTAACCAGGTGTTGTGGTACATGTCTGTAATCCCAGCTACTTGGGAGGCTGAGGCAAGAGACTAACTTGACCCTGGGAGGTGGAGGTTGCAGTGAACTGAGATTGTGCCATTGCACTCCAGCCTGGAAAACAGAGTGAGACTGTCTCAAACAAACAAACAAAACAACCAATAGCAACAAATAAATCTTACATTAAGCTCCTGTTATAACCTAGGTCATTTTCCAGAAAGAAATTTAGTAGTTGAGAATGGCATAATCTCTTCCTGTTTAAAATATGTGCCCTAAAACTGAGGCTTTTTCATCTGACCTCATTTCCCTCAGGAACTAATCGTCTTCACACCTGGGAGAGGTTTTGGCCACGACTAGAATATCAATATTGTTCTTCATTATACCTTTATTTTCTGTTCCACTGCATTATTTTTTCTTTTTATGACTCCAAATAGTCTCTCTCTCTCTCATGATGCATCTTTTAATGCTGCATTCGGTTTCCCAGTATGCTACCCCATCGTCCCTCATACTCTCTTGGTTAAGAATTAACTTAGTCAGGATCTAGTAGGACAGCTGTTTGTTCTATTCCTAACATTCAGACACATTTGCCTTCTCTGCTCTAGGAGTTAAGCAGTACTTATCCGGTTTCCATCATCCATAGCACCTTGGCATGCCCTTTCAAATGCCTCTTTTTCCCCGCCGACCCCCCCCACCTGCTCTCTCTCTCCTCCACCTGCAACTCATTAAGATAATTGACATTTTTAATTTTTATTTTAGCTGTAACATAATTTTACTCCTTAAAGAATGTGACTGCCTGACTGGTTTTAAATGATGTTAAGGTGAATGTAATGACAAGCGCTCACAGGAGATGACATGGGGTGAATGGTGGCGAGTAGCGATTTCCATTTCAGTGAACAACATAGAATGGGCTTACTCTGAGGGAGTGACTTAGAATAGACATTCCCAAGCACCTCCCGAGGGTAAGAGATACGGACACAGAAGAGAGAAGCAAAGAGAAAGTCATGAAATATCTATCGCAGGGATGGAAACAATTGCAACAAGAAAAACACCAACGACTGTATAAACTAGTGAAGGAAATACTAAGGCTCTGGGGTCTTCACAATCAACTTTGTGTCCTGGATTTACTGCTTACTTGCTGTGTAACATTGAGCAAGGTCAGGGACGGTAGCCCAGGTTTTGGTGGGGACATATGGCAGGATGGGGTGAGGGCACAGAAGGTGAGTCCTTAGATAATGTAGAGGAACTCTGTGAGTCAAAATAAAATTTTGATTTCGCTAACCACAAAATAATCACTATGTTAGAGTACAGAAAATGTATATGATGAGTCAGAAAGGAATTAGAAAACAATAGGTTAGTGAAACAACCTAGAAGCCATGAGTAAGACAATAGCAGCGGTAGTAGGAGAGATAGAGAGAGAGAGATAGATACATAGAATTACATGTATATGTAACTACAAATTAGTTACATAATATGTTATGATATATAATTATGTAATTATATGACATATATATGTCATATATGACATATATAGTAATAGATATGACATATATATGTCATATATAGTAATATATAACATATATAGTATATATATTACTATATATGTCATATATGACTATATATGACATATATAGTAATATATGTGACATATATCATATATATGTCATATATATGACATACATGGTAATATATGACATATATAGTAATATATATTACTATATATACATAATATATATGACATATATGGTAATATATATTACTATATATAAAATATATATTACTGTATATAACATATACAGTAATATATATTACTATAAATAACATATATATTACTATATATAACATTTAGAACTATATATGACATATATAGTTATATATTATTATATATAACATCTAGAACTATATAACATCTAGAACTATATATAACTGTTATATGTTAAATGGATTTGTTTATGTATAGTTATACATAACATATATAATATATATAACTATATGTTATATAACATATAAAATATATATAACATATGTTATGTATGTTATATAACATATATAATATATATAACATATGTTACATAACATATATACTATATATCATGTGTTATATATGTTATATAACATATATAATATATATAACATGTTACATGTGTTATGTAACTATATATGATATAAATAACTATATGTTATATATAGTTATATATGTTATATATAGTTATATAATTTATATGTAACATAGTTATATATTTTATATATGTTATATATAGTCATATTATATAACAGTATAAGTTATGTATGGTATATGTTATATATATGACTATATATAACCTATATATGACTATATATAATATATAACAACATATACATGACTATATATATGACATATATATATGACTATATATAATATATAACTATATATAGTCATATGTATAACATATATGACTATAACTATATGACTATATATAACATATACTATATATGTTATGAATATGGTACTGTATATGTATACCATATTCTATATATAGTAGAGATAGATAGCAACCAATAGCAACAAATAAATATTCCATATATATGTTATATATAGTTACATACATAATATATATAGTTACATATAACTTTATATAGTTATAGATTATAAATGCTTAAATATATTTTATATGTAATTACATATAATTATATATAACATATGTCTATAAATGTTGTTAAATGATATTTAGCCTAAAGTTGCCTCTTCACATATTTTAAAGATTCTTTACACATAATGAACCATGCTCTAACTGCATGTGTAGAACAGACTGCAACCTACTCTTGTGCCAATCACCAAGTTTTGGTCAGACAGCCCAACTGCTCAAACTGGTTCACATAAGGCAAACTCTGAGCTGTAACCTCATTTCCATTTTCCATACTCACTTTCTTTTCTTTTCTTTTTTTTAACCATCACCACATCTTCCTCCACCACATGGCTGTGCTGTAGCCTCTCTGAATCTATTCTGCTTTGGCGGAACGTCAAATTTGCAAATCATTCTTTAGTCAATTCAACTCCTAAGTTCAATTCTTCTAACATACATATATATGTCTAATGTAATATATATGTATTGATAATAGATATAGAAGCTAATAAGAAATATCAATTGGATTGGATGTTGAGATCAAGGGTGATTGTCTGTTTTCTGCTTTCACAACTGGCAGTGCCAGTCATAACATGAGAACAAGATTTTATGAAGGAAAATGAGGAACACTTTTAAGGTTATTTTGACTCAGAGAGCTTGTGTATCACACATGTGGAAATGACCTGCAGATGGCCATATTTGGATCTGGAATTCATCTGCATATTTTGATTGGATGTCATTCCTCGTGCAAGATTGTAGTGCTGCCTTTAGATTTGTACTATGAAAGCTTCAGGTGAGATTCAAATGAGGTCAAGAGAACAGTGATAATGATCATGATGGCTATCGTTCAGTGGTGCGCTTTACCATGTAATTTTTAATATACATTTATTTCATCCTATCACAATAGATAAGTTACACATGATAAATATCAAATCCATTTTTAAGTGAAACAATAAGTTCTGAAGTTTATAGATTTTCACACTGTTGGAGCTAAGGGAACTTCCCTTCACTGTAGTCAGGTCCACGTTTATGCTGCTCACTGCACGACAGCTAGTTAGTCAAGAGACGTGGTATTGGGCAAGGAAGGAGACTATTCTGGAAAGCCAGCAAATTGAGAAGATAGCAGACTGAGGTCCTAAATAAGCTCTTTTTTTTTTTTTTTGAGACGGAGTTTCGCTCTTGTTTCCCAGGCTGGAATGCAATGGCGCAATCTTGGCTCACCACAACCTCTGCCTCCTGGGTTCAAGCAGTTCTCCTGCCTCAGCCCCCAGAGTAGCTGGGACTACAGGAATGCGCTCTTAAAAGGTATAAATTTCAACCTTCTTTTAATATTGGGGAAGGGACAACAAGGAGGTGGTTGAGGTCAGGAGGTGATTGGTGAACACCGATAGCTGGACATTAGCGGGGATCAGTGAAGGTTGTAAAACATGTTTTTCATTGTCGACTGCTTTTCAGTTGAATAAACCAGATCATCTTGTTCCTATACATCCTTAGCGTAATATTGTTTCTTCTATGTATATTTCCTGATCTCCTCAGGGTCTGTTTTGAAAGAGAAATAGTCATTAGTTCTAAAGTTAAACTATAATCTAACATATTTTTTATGATTTAGCTTGGCTTTCTTACAGGAAGGGGCAAAGGGAGTCAGCTTGTGAGATTAGAAGCAAGGTAGGGTGAGATTTTTCTCACTGTTATATTGCCCTTGGAAGGTTGCTGAAAAATCAGCTCACAATAAGACAGATACGTATGAGAAAAGGCAAATTTATTAGACCACAGTTTTAAGTGACATGGGAGCCTTTAGAATGAAGACCCAGCACCCCACTGGAGTGCAGAATTTTGACATTACAGAAAGAATGGAGGCTTGGATCCTTGCAAAAAAAAATATGGAAGAGGAGAGAAGAGGAATTCTCTAGAGGGACGAAAATAATTACTAGGTAGAATTCAATTGGCTTGATGAACTTATAGTGGTCTAGGGCCAAATGTGTTGACCTCTTAGAGTGAACAATGATTTGTGGACACAATTCCATCCAGGTTTGTTGACAGACTTTAGTCTTCTTTCTTCAATATGGGTTCATTTCATGAAGACTCTGGGAAGGGACTGGAGATAATTTATTTTCTCTTTGACAGGCCCAGAATGTACGCAGACATGGAAGCTTCAGAGTATCCCGTGCTGAGGGAGAGTTGATAGGGGAGGAGGACAGAGAGACCCGAGGCTTCTATGTTAGTGCATGCAACATGTACAAAGCACTATATTTTGGGGTATTGGTATCTGAAGCCCCAAAACTGAAATAAAGCATAAAGTAATAGACTCAGTGCCTTTTTGCTATCCTGGTCCTGAGTCCCTAACAATGAATGGCAGCAGAAAACTAATATCAGATGTAAGGCCATTTGCAAAGCTGGAACATTCCAATGCTGCAAATTCCAGTTCCACTCTTTTGTTTCCACTCATATGTGAGACCCTCTGGCTTTTAGCTCTCTTGAATTTGAGCTCCTGGGTGTCCATTAAAGAGATAATCGTATTACCCTATCTTATGATTATTTGCTTTCATACCCTTGGCATAAAAATATTACCAAGAACTTGGTTTTGGGCAGAACCCCTTTCAGCAGATCTCGTACAGCTTCCTGAGCAAGGAGTAGAAAACTCTTAACACTAGAAAGCCAAGAGTAATGAAATACCGTATGTACTATGTGGGAGTTTAAAAAGTTGATTTTATGGAGGTAAAGAGTACAGTGATTGTTACCAGCGGCTGGGAAGGGTAGTGGGGAGATGGTAAATAGAGGCTGGTTAATATGCACAAAATACCTTTAGACAAAAGAAATAACGTTAGTGTTTAATAGCGCAATAGGGTGACTACAGATAATAATTCATTGCCCATTTCAAAATAGAAGATTTGAAATATTCTCAACACAAAGAAAGGATAAATGCTTGAAGTTATAGGTGTTCTAAATATCCTGATTTGATCATTATACACAGTACACATGTATCAAAATATCATATGCACCCAGGCTAGAGTGCAATAGATCTCAGCTCACTATAACCTCCACCTCCTGGGCTGAAGTGATCCTCCCACTTCAGCCTCCCAAGTAGCTGGGACTGCAGGTGCACACCACACCTGGACAACACAATGGTTGGCTAATTTTTCGTATTTTTGGTAGAGACAAGGTTTTTCCGTGTTGCCCTGGCAGGTCTCAAACTCCTGAGCTCAAGTGAATCTCCCGCCTTGGCCTCCCAAAGTGAGGAAATAACAGGAGTGAGCCACCACACTCAGCCAATTTTATTTTTAAAGAGAACATGATAATATGAAAGGTATCTTCCAATGAAGACAAAAAAAGGGAAAAAAAAAAAGGTAACAGCTTTTGGAATCAGCAGACTTGAATCACAGGCGTGGTTTTGTTACTATTAAGATAAGGTCCTTGGATAAATCGCTTAGCCTCTCAGATTCTCCTCCTTCTCTCCACTACAATGTAGTCCTTGGGTTGCTCTTCAAGGTATCTTAAAAGTCATGTATTTGTGGGAAAATAATTTTCCTATATGAACCCAAGTCTAACAAAAATTGGGAGTGGGTCCAAAAGGAAAAACAAATGATTATCAAAGTGATGTTATTTTTTACATGCATACCAATGATGAAGAAGTGGTTAGGGCATTTTTCCAACACCTCTAGATTTATGGTGTTATTGGGAATGCCATATAAAATTATTTGACCTGTCCTGCATGCACTGTGGGGAAGGGACTCTGAAAGTTGTTCCTTATTTTGAGATCTGCTCAGTGCTTCACTCATTTTATGAGATTCTCTGCATTTGGGCCTAGCCACACATTTTTCTAACTAAGTAATCCACTTTATTTTTAATTTTAATTATACTTTTTCTCTCTTTGAATATACTGTAAAAGTTCTGAGTTGGAAGAGGCAAGTTCAGATGTGGGTACTCCCCTGTCCCTGCCCAAATGCTTGATTTCAGGCAAGCCAAGTGCTTAAGCATCAGCTAATTGGTCTTCCCTTTCCTCTCCTTACCACCTTCTTTTCTTTTTTATTCCTTTTCTTTTATTACTTCCTCTTTCTTCTCCTTCCCTATCTGCTTAAAGGTGAAAATCTAATTAAATATTGTGTACACAACCTGGGATGGGGGAGTGAGGACCTCCCTAAATCTACTCCTTCGCAAAAGTAACAATAACACTATAAAAGTTTGTCAAAATCAAGTTCTTCAGATTTCTGTAAATTAATCAAAGGCTTGCAATGTTTTGAAAAGTGTTTATATTCAAGAAGAAAAACATGTTGAACCTTCGCAATAACAGGCTGTTTGCCTTTTCAACGTGTCCTATTCCCATCTTTTCTCCAATTCTACAGCAACTTTGAAAATCAGCAGCCTCTTAGCCATTGGAGGAGAAAGAACAATTTTGGACACCAAATTTAGTTCCCTTCCCTTTATGTATAAAGCACTTTCATGTGCATTTGTCCTCTATGGCATCACAAAGAACCAGAGTTTTGCAGTAGTTGTGATAACAAATCTAATACTCTAGCAGGAGATAGGCTGAGTAGAAAGCCTCTCTGCTATGAATTTGAAAAGTGTTCTCAAACAATTTAGAAATGTCCACAAACACATTTTGAGCACAAAAATCATAAAAAGCTTTCTCAGAGAGTGAAAATCTTAGGCAAGGTTGGCCATCTTGCTTGCTTAGATATACAGAGAAAGTCATAGAAGAGGAAATTCGGGAGGTGGTGTTGAGGAACTAACAGTCTAATTGGATTTATGATTCTCTGAATTTTTAAAAGTTTTAAATTTTATACTTTTTAGGTTTTGTTACAGTCGGTAGCAATCAGGTATGACCAGGGCAGGAGAGGGTTCCCCACCAACACACCTAGGCAACCATCAGGTGATGATCATGCAGTCGTTAACTGTTTCTCTAAAGTGATAATTGATCACAGCTGGGACCAGGGAAAGGCAGCCTCCTAGTAGATAGAAAACACCTGAAACTGATCAGCAGCTTCCCCATAATGCCTCGGGAGTGGAAGTAAGGCACCTTCCCAGAAGTATGCCAGTGTATAAAACGCCAAGTTAAGAGGTCAAAGCTGAGCACTTGGTCCTCTTTCAAGTTTGTGCTTTCCTTCTTTTTTTTCTTTCCTTCTTTTCTTT
>CAUYLG010058796.1:0-20243 GCA_963573385.1 Cacajao melanocephalus
AACATATGACAATTCTATTTCTCATCAGAATTTTTAAATATATGTTTTGTGGATATTTAAAAATTCTGATGAGAAATAGAATTGTCATATGTTGCAGAACTTTTTTTTTTTTTTTGAGACAGGTTCTTGGTATGTTACTCAGACTGGAGGGCACTGGCACTATTATGGCTCACTGCAGCTCAGCCTCCCAGGCTCAGGGTATCCTCCTGCCACAGCCTCCTGAGTAACTAGGACTACAGTGCATGCCACCACACCCAGCTAATGTTTTAAGTTTTTTTGTAAAGATGAAGTCTTGCTCTATTGTATAGGCTGGACCAGAACAGTATTTTCAGCAGGACCCAAACAGTGTCTCCCTACAGGAGAACAATACAGAAGCCTAATTCCAATTAGGTGGTAACCTGGAGAGACCAGAATCAGAGTAGCTTATAGATTTAAATTATGAATATAATCACGAACTGAGAGGCCACAGTATCCACTGCAAGGTAGAGATGGCCTTGCCTATCTTCTAACATTCATTTATTGGGAAACTCATGTAAACAGGAGAGACAGCTTCTGCCCTTACAGAACATGCAATACATCTCCAATTCCAGCGGCCATTCCACTGGGAGTACTCTGAAAGATACTGCCCACATCCAACTTTGTGATTCCTTTACCCTACTTCCCTAGCTGGCCATTCCCCATTCCAACGAGGACATGATTGCTTTGGATCTCTGTAACATGAAACAAGAAAACAGACATGATTTTAGCTGAGGCAGATCCTAGAACTGGCCCTCTCTGGCCCTCCTAAGACAGACAGTGCTCCTGGAGAAATGACCATACAAATGAGTCCATAGAGCTGCACGATTGGAAAGTCAGGCCATACATGGCATGAGACACTATTTTCCAGGTTTAATACTGAGTAAATGTGATCATTCTCCCTCTGGGACCTAAAGGATGCATCAAGAGCTTAGGGCTAGCATGGTACATGGTGACTACAAGTTAGGGTACCTCTGCTACCCACCAAGTTAGAGGGCCAACTTCTATCCCTGTATGCACACCCACCCCCACACACAACACATGCACACTCACACACACACACACCCTAGAATAACA
This sequence comes from Cacajao melanocephalus, assembly GCA_963573385.1. Lineage (NCBI taxonomy): Eukaryota > Metazoa > Chordata > Mammalia > Primates > Pitheciidae > Cacajao > Cacajao melanocephalus. Next base: position 1,093 of record CAUYLG010058796.1, read on the forward strand.
GTGGGATATTTCAAGACTAGATAAAACACTCAGTATCATCTATGTAGCAGCACCACACAAGGAACTCACTAAAGTAGGTATCAGAAAACTGGGTGTGATGGGGGACTGGTTATGTTTCCCATATCTCTCTATGGGGTACTTGGAGTCAGAAAGGTCCTTTTTGGACTAAGTAAGCTCCAGATCTCTTGGAAAATCCAAAGAAGGGACCCCCCCACCCCAGGGAGATAGTGTATATTCAACTTAATTATGTGGATGCTTCAGCTGGTTTTAATTTGAAACAGAAACGAGATGGGACTACATTTGTACACAGCTGGTTAAGCAGGTTACTACAGCTACATGCTATTACCTTCACTTAAGTCTCAATGATCAGAATTTTGACACCCTCTATTCTAATCTATAATACATTGATCTAAAATGTAAGTCTCAAAAGACAATGCTATTCCTTCAAATTCAAATTTGGAAGACAGGAAGACGGGCAAGACCCAGTGGCATGCTGGTAAACCAGTTCTCAAAACATGAAAGATTTAATTTTTAACTTTGACAACTTCGGTTTCACAAATACTATGGCTGATTTTGAGCCACCAAAATTACATCAACCAACTTGCAAAATTGCTGCAAATTTAACAGTCACCTCTTATGAGCCAAAACAAACCAGCTCCAGCACATGACTGGAATGTCCTTCCCTCATCTGCAAAAAATGAGCCCCTGTAAAAACTCAAGAAATTCCACCTATGACTAAAATTCACCTGTGGTTTTCTTTGCTACCTGGAGTTATGGGGACAAATTCTTACCACTGTGTGGAATTCAAGTCTATCTCACTCCAAGATTATGTTCATTTATTTGCCTGTTTATTTATACCTTCTTTTTTGAAGAAAGGATTTGAGGTGGATTATCTAAATACGTTCAATATAAAAATAGATAAAATTGCATTTCAAATAAGCAGATGAGGAATGTAGAACAAAAAGAAAATGAAAGCTTTAGTAGTAATAAAGAGAAAAACGAAATCAGGTGTGAGCTTAGCACACAAAATACATGGTATAAAGGCCCTGCGGGCAATTCACAGCATGTAGAAAAAAATCCATGGGAACAAACAGGCATACAATGATGAGTCATTCACAGGAGTTCCTATCTCCAGCTTCCAGTGGATCTGGCCATCTGTACAGAATGACGTGGCAAGGGCCTCCCACCCCATAGGTCAGTTTCAACATTAATATTACACCTAGGACTTCTCTGGAAAGGTGGTAAATGGGTCTAGTGTCCTACTCTCTGTCTGCAGAGGCACTTGGCAGTCTAATGATTTCCTATGCCTTGTCAATTTGTCAGAACTGCAGCTCTGGAGCAAACCCCAGTCTCCTGGAACAGCCTCGCTAGGGGCACTCACTGGATGGTGGATTATTCAAGCCCCCAAAAGTCAGACTGGCAGCTTATGAGAGCTTCAGTCCAGCTCTGCACAGACCGTGACTGCCAAGCAGAATAGTGGCCCATGCTTTCTCCAGCTGCCAGTGCCCCAGAAGAACCAGAAAATCAACTCTTGGAACAAGGACAAGCAGAGAGGCCAAAGAATAAGATAATCATTTAAAACAAACATATTTCTTACATTCAGTGACCTAGGACAGGAACTTTGGCAAGCTTTTCACGTATTTGTAATGAAGCTCCAGTATCAGCCCTCACCTGGTTCCTCAGGGACCCTGGGGAGAACCCTGAGTGTCTTCTCCACGCATGGCTCTTTCCCTGAGTTGGTGCAGTTATTAGGATATGTTTCTGCTTTATCAAATTAAAAGAAAAAAAATATACATACCTGGCACAAGGCCTGGCATTGAGCAATTAGTTGAATGGGTGCCCACTGCTGGTTCTGCCAAGCATCTCAAGGTCCTCAAGGCTGTCAGTCAGTTTAATGGCAAGACTTTACTTTTTCTGGAGTTCTATTTGGGTTAGGGTCTACTCCCTACATATGATGACCATGTGTCTCCTAAATTTCTCTCATCTGCATACCCCACACAACTGTGCTCAGCCAGGCCTGATACATGTCAAGCTTGCAGATCTTCTGGGCTCTGTGCCTTCTTGCCTGGCTATACTTCCAGAGCCAATCTCTGTAGTCAGGACAGTTTCCTCAAGGGTTCTCATCTCATGCTGGGCCTATCCTACTTTCATGCCTTCTCTGAGTCGAAATCAACAGATCGGACCCCTAGAGTGATGCTTTAAACAAACTGCATTCATCAGACATCGGCCCACCAGCTTTTCATTACTGAGGAAAAAACATCTAGATTTTGGAAATTCTATGTGCTGAAAAATCAGTAAGAATTGGCAGAACTTGCTCAGTGGTGCTTGCCCAGCCCTCAGAGAAGAGTTGCCCTTTCTTGCCTTCATTCAGCCATTTCAGTAATAAATTTCTTATGAGCAACTCATTAAAGCTACTAGGCCTCAGGTATAAATCAAAAATTCCCTGTGGACACAGCTTTGGTGTTGTGGCAAAAGCATGGGACCTCAATCGCAAGAACAGAATTCAAAGGATGACGATTTCATTTACTAGATGCATAAACGTGGGTAAGACAGTGTCTTTGGATTCTAGTTTCTTCATCTATAAAATGGGAATAGTAAAAATATCTTTCTAACTAGTTTGAGTCAAGGTCTAAAAGAGAAAAAATATATAAAAATTTCTCATAAACTGAAAGTACAATACAATGTTACATATTATGGTTATTTATAGCTGACTTCTCAAAGAGGTTGTTAAGATTTTAAAAGGCTGCCAAGGACTGAGTAAGAAGAAAGACAAAGTAAATTTAAGAAGCCTCCAGCTTTCAGTAATGGCAAAGTAGCTTGGCCAGACTAACTCTTCTATAGATAGCAATAATTAAATCTGTGCAAAATATTAAAAAAGCACTGAAGAACATCAGAAGCAGGAAGGAAATGGATGGGAGATCATTCATTTTAGAACAGGAAGGGCACTGGTGAGATTTGTGAATCAGCAAATTTCTACTGAGGGTATTTCTTAATCCCTGTAGCTCAGGACAGTAGAAAACGCAATCTTACTAGCTGAGGGGTCAGAGAATAGAGTTCTGAGCTGGCAAAACCATTGAAAAGTTGGTGGGGAAGGGTGTCCTGAGAAAGGAGATACAGAGGAAGCAAGGACAAAATATACAAATAAACTCTGCCAAATCTCATTACTTAACTGCTGAACAAGGAAGAATACAGAAGCTAAAAGCTTAAAGAACTGAGCATAAATTTCAACTATTTCTCATCCAGGAAAGAGAGAATTTGGAGTTCAAGCCCAGCCAAATTGTCTGCTATAACAAATATCAACATTCTGCAAAAACAGTTAAAAAAATAGAGAGTCTCTATAACATCTTTTATAATGTCTTCATATAATAAAAAATTACCAGACATGCTAAGTAACAAGAATATGTGACTTATATTCTAAAACAGAGCAGTATGCTCAAGAACTTCTAAAAATATATATTTTAATGAAAGAATGGAACATATTAGCAAACAAATAGGTAATTATGTTAAACAAACTAGATGAAGACTATAGAACTGAAACCAAAATAGCAGAAAATTTAAATTGGCAGAAAAAAAGAAAAACAGTGAACTCAAAGATAGATGAGTGGAAGGGATCCAAACTAAAAAGCAGGGAGGAAACTTTTTGAATAAAACTGAGCAGGGCTTTAGTTACCTAGTCTAAATAATATCAAGCAGTCTAATACATTTGTAATAGGAGCTCCAAGAGGAAGACAAAGAAAGAATAAGGCACAGAAAAATGTTTGAAAATATAATGACCAAAAATTTCCCAAATTACTTGAGAAAGTTTCATTTATAAATTCAAGAAGTCAAATAAATCACAAGAAGAATAAATATAATCAGTACCATAACATAATATTAAATTCTAGAATCTATAAATAAAATCTTAAAAGCAACCAGAGAAAAATTACACATTATGTACAGAGGCAAAATCATGTGCGTTTTACTGATTTCTCACAAGAAATAGTGAGGGCCGCAATCCAATGGAAGGACATCTTTCAAATGATGAAGGGGTAAAACTGATAACCAAGATTTCTATACCCAGGGAAATTATCCCTAAAATACCCAGGCAAAAAAAAAAAAAAAAAAAAAAAAAGGCATTTCCAATGAACAATATCCAAGAAAATTTGTAGCCAGGAGACTCACCATTTAAAAAAAGCTGAAAGAAGTTCTCTGGCTGAGGAAAAGTAATATCAGATAGGAATTCAGATAGATCAACAAAAGAAATGGCTAGTACTAAAAATAGTAAGTATTGCCTAAATATAAGGGAGCATTTTAAGTTTTTCATTTGCTTCAAAAATATAGGACTGTTAAAATAAAACAATTGTAATATTTTGTTGTGGTATATATGATATGCAGATTACATAATGTGCATATATGTGTATATGTTTATAATAATGCAAAGGAAAGTTTACATTATTTTAGGCAATGATGTTAATGAAACTATACTGTTGCAAGTTTCCTATAGTTCATTTGAAGGAATAAAAACTTGACACTGTGAAAAGTTAAAGATTTGTATAGTAACCAGTAACCACCAGTTGAAAGTAGAACAATTAGTTTAAAACATGTGTGGTTGAAAAGCCAATATTCAAAGTAAAATTGGGTCTCAAAATGTGTTGGACTTTCACAAAACAAAGCAGGAAATGTAAAATAGAGGAACAAAAAATAGTTTAAACAAATGAAAGCATGATAGATCTAATAATATCAGTAACTTTATTAATATAAATGGATTAAACTCTCAAGTAAAAGGCCAACATCCTTAGGCAGCATTAAAAAAATCAAGACTCATATGCTGTGTACAAAATGCAATTTTCAAATACCAAAACAAAAATAAAGTAAAACATAAAAAGTAGAAAGGGTACATAATGCAACACTAACCATAAGTAAGGTGAGATCACTATGCTAATATCATCTGATATAGACTTTCAAGACAAAGAACTTGAATGAAGATAAAGATAGACATCTTCTATACAGGAGTCAATTTATCTATACAACACCAGGATTATGAGGAATATGAATGTACTTACTCATAAGACTTCAAAATATAAAAGGAAAAATATTTACATATGTTAATACTAGTCTCTCAGCATTTGATAAAGTTGGCCAAAAAAATTAGTAAGAATATAGAATATCTGAATACTTTCCACTATCTTGTTCTAACTAATATTTGTAGAACTCCATTCCTAAAATTTTCAAATGTACATTAAATGCTTATCAAGTGAGATTATATGCAGAGCCACTAATAGTCTGAACAAATTTCAAAACATTGAGATCTTGAAAGTGTGTTCTCTGGCCAAACTGAAATTAAATGAGAAATAAAGTCAATAGGATAGCTAGAAAAGCTCTAATATTTAGAAATAGAACAAAGCACTTCTAAATAGCCAATAAATTTAAAAAAAGATATCAAGAGAAATTAGAAAATATTTTGAACTTAATAATAAAAATACAACATATTAAAATTTGTAGACAGTAGCTAAAGAGTGATTATAACATTAAATGCATAAATTAGAAAAAAAGAAGTTTTAAGATTATCTAACTTTCCACTTTAAGGATACAGAATAAAAAATAAATTAAAACCAAAATGTGTAGAAAGAAAGAAGTCATTTTTAAAAAGCAAAAAAATAAATCATTGAATTTATGAATGGAGAATCTATCACAGAAGATTCTTCAGGGCCAGGCATTTTGACTCATGCCTGTAACGCCAACACTTTGACCCCATCTCTACTAAAAAGTGCAAAAATTAGCTGGGTCTGGTGGCAGATGCCTGTAATCCCAGCTATTCAGGAGGCCAAGGCAGGAGAATCACTTAAACCAGGGAAGTGGAGGTTGTAGTGAGCTGAGATCACACTATTGCACTCCAGCCTGGGTGACGGAGTGAGAGACTGACTAAAAAAAAAAAAAAAAAAAAAAAAAAAGAAAAGAAAAGTAAAAAAGATTCTTCAGAAATAATTAGGAAATTTTATAAATAACTGAATACGTATTGCTGTGTGCTTTACTAATAGCTAATCTGGGCTCATACACACATACACACGTATATGTTTCTCACTTTCTAATATGCACACACATATATCAGACACACACACACACACACACACACATATATATATATGTATATGTATATATATATGAGAATAGTAAAAATAAATGGAGCAAAATATAAACATTTATTGAATCTGGATATAGACAAAATGGGATTTTTTTCAACTATTCCTGCAATTTTTCTAAAATCTGATGTTAAAATCAAAGCAAAAGTTATTTTGAAAACTAAGAATAAGCCCAGATTAGTTATCATGGTGAAAAAAGAAATGTACACAGCTTATACTGGGTCAAATCTCTTAAAAAAAATTAAGCTCAAGCCCCAAATTTTAGTTTCATTTCTTACTCTATCTGGAATCCAGAAAACCGATATAACTTCTTAAAAGGCTGTTTCCCTTAAATTGAAAGTTAAAATCTCAAAATGCCTGACATTTCTTGATGAGGCATCTACCCATTGCAGAATCCTCTCATAAACTTGAATTATGTTCTGACTTACTGTTGAAAGCTGAATTTCCTTTTTTTTTTTTCTATTCTTTTCTCTGTCAGCCCATCTATCACTTCTCTCTTCCATTTCAAAGTCTACTTTCTTCTGAAGGAAAAGAGATTAGGATGCTTATAGTTCTAGCTACTTGGGAGTCTCAGTGTGGATGGTCGCTTGAGCCCAGGAATTTGAGACCAGCCTGTCTGTGACATATATATATACGCGTATGCATATGCATATATTTTAAAGACAGGGTATCATCCTAACCTTTTTTCATTTGAAGAGGTTAGGGTTATATCCTGTCCTATATACATGAAAAAGAGGTGAGGGATGAATCTGAATCTGAAGGCATATCCCAGCTATAAGAGGAAGGGAATTATGGAGAAAGGCCAGTCAACATATATCCTTCTTTCATTCTTTCTCTGTCCCCCAAATATTATCTTATTCACAAATATGAAGAAACCTATGGGATGATGATCTTTGTTCCCCATCCTCAAAACTTATGATAATAAAAGAAGCAGAATATCCTATTTATTGAAGATATATAATGTATCTCTGTCTTAGTCCATTCCAGCTGCTGTAACAGACTACCATAAACTGAATGGCTCATAAGCCACAGAAATTCATTTCTCACAGTTCTAGAAGCTAAGTCCAAGATCAAGGCATCAATAGATTCAGTGTCTGGTGAAGGCCCTCTTCATAGAAGGCCATTTTTTCACTGTAATCTCACGTGGTAGAAGGAATAGAGGTCTCTGTGGGGTCTCTTTTGTAAGGGCACTAATCCCATTCATGAGCACTATGCTTTTATGACCTAATCATCTCCCAAAGGTTCTACCTCCTAATATCTTTACCTTGAGAGTTAGTATTTCAACATATAAATTTGCAGGGAGACACAAAGATTTAGTCTACAAGAGTCTGTTATAGTATTGGGTATTTTGATACATGGTTATTCTACCTCACCATCTTTTAAGGCATGTTAATAGATCAAAAAAGATTAAACATTGTTCAAATGAAGTTGAGATTTACATGTATTAAATAATGTATTCAAGAATACAATTCTATCAGGTAAATAATTTGTCCATACCACCACACCCTCTCTTATTCTCTGCCTAGCTATTGTTACAAAAGATTTTGATCCCAGTTTTTTCCTATTCCTACCTATCCTAGGTAATTCTTATAGTTCTACAAATCCAAAATATTGCTAGATAAATTGGTTAATTAGATAGATGATAGATTAGATAGCTTAGGCCATTAGATGATTAATGACTGATTGACAGATAGATAAAAACGTGGCCTCATATTAAACTCAGAACATCCATTCATTTGTTAATTAAAATTCATGTACTATTCCCTCATTTTATACCAGGCACAGGGCCAGCCAATATGAAGTGGGGGGAAAAAGTCGAATAAGATGAAATGTCTATACAGTCAGCTACAAGCTACAAAGAGATGTACTATATCTACTTCTATTCCCTGTATGATCCTAACATAAAAATATATATTCAGGAAATGTTAAAATGGAATAAGTAAGACTGAACTACCCAAGAAAAAATACCACACATCTCTCCGGGGGGAACAGGATTGAGTAGACAGGGAGCAGCTTGTGATTTTAAACTGTAAAACAAAATAGCAGCAGAGATGTGGATACCCAGGACACTAAAACAGCAGAAGATGTCAGAGAACTTGACTGGGAGACTGAAGCTGTCCCTCAGCTCTTCCACATGAAGAGAGAACTCCAGCACCAACATTTAAACTCCTACCATAAATAATATCAAGAGCTGACAACTTACAACAGCTTGCATATCTTATTCTTTAAAACAATCCAATATTTATATAATTATCACATTCTTTTTTGTCACAGATGAGGAAACAAAGATTAATTAAGTTCCTTATCTGAGTTCACTTAGTTCCTACGTGGAAGAGTTTATTATAAACCCAAGTTGCTTAATCCCCAGGTCCTTATCTCCCTGGCTCCCATGTCTTTTTCTTCATTATATCATATCTTTAGATACTTTATTGCTTTTTATTTTCTCCAATAAATTACATGGATATCTGTATGTTAGGATTTGTGTTATACACATGGGATAGAGGCGGATATAATACATCTCTTTGTCATTTCTGGCAGCTGACTGCACATTCTGTCTAATTTGACGTTTTCGCCACTCTCTGTAGTAGCTGGCCCCGTGCCTGTTATAAAACAAGGGGATAGTACATGAATTTCAAATTAACAAATGAATGGATGTTCTGAGTCCAATATGAGGCCAGGTATCCATCTGTCTGTCTGTCTGTCAGTCCGTCCGTCTGTCCATCCATCCATCCATCTTCCTAACAATCCTACAAGCAGGTAATAATATTTCATTTTTGCTGAAGAGAAAACAGGCTTAGAGAACTTAAGGAGCCGGTTTAATATCACACAGGTAACTAGTATTAAAGTCAATAGTTAAAGCCAGTTCTGAATTTAGAAAAACAGGCTCTCAACCACCATTACCCATCTAGGGTGAAACTTTCACTTCCAGCTTCCTACATTTCTAAAGCATTTTTCTCCTGCTAGGACCATGTATGCTAACAGTATCCTCCAACTCTTCATGGCTTAATACAATATAGATCTATGTCTCAGTCAGCCACAGGTCTAGAGCAGTGTCAGAAGACAGTGTCAGAAAACAAAATAAGAAATCAGTTTACCATAGACACGCAGATAGTCTGACAAAGACTCAAAATCAACAGATCCTTTAAAACGGTCAAAAGAAAGAAGAAGAAGGAAGAAGGAGAGGGGAAGAAGGAGAAAGAGAAGGGAAGGAAGAGAAAGGAGAAGAGGAAGAAAGGGGAGGAAGAAAAAGAAGAAGAAGAAGAAGAAAGGAAAAGAAAAAGAAAAAAGGAGGAAGAAGAGTAAGAGGAGGAGAAGGAGTAAAGGGGGAGAATGTGAGAAGGAGGGAGAAAAGGGGGAGGGGGGAAGAAGAGGAAAGAAAAAGGAAAAAAATTAATCTATCAAATTTCACACTGCAAGTTAAAGCTTCCACCCAGGATTGCCACGTAGCATTTCCATTTGTATATCACTGACAAAAGCAAGATTCTATGGCCACAGATAATTTTAAGATAGGTGCAAAAGTGCAAACCATGTGCTAAAACAAGAGAAAACCAAACATCTGTGAACATAAGCTCTCTCTCCCATCCTGCAAAGATAGGTACCATCAGTGCTGATACAGAGAAAGGAAGAGCTTGAGATCTCTTGCTTACCAGACACATAAAGTCCACCCAGCTGACCACAGTGCCAGGTGAGCATCTCTTACAAGGTTCCTGTGCCAAGCCCAGTCTCTACCAATATTCATGCCTGAACTCAGGGTGGCACTGCCATGAACCAGTGGGGTATAGATTGGACAACGTTTTTGCTCCCTTAGTTATCCAAATGGATAGGTGAGTGACCCAGCTCAACACTTGAGAATCCAGCATTAACGTTCACAACTTCCCTAAAGAGTTCGAGGGAAGGATTGATACCAATGAAGTCAGCCAAAGTGTGGATAAGGTTGGAGTTTTAGGAGAATCCCTCTGCAAATCATCTCCATGGCTGGTGTCTCACCAGAAGAAATCATATCAGTTATTTTAACAGACTTTAACACAAAACTTGTTATCTAGGTTTAAAGAATTGTTAAGGAGATATCGAAAAAGGCAAAAAGATACACTAAGTTATCACAGAGATAGTGTAGGAAGAGCTACTATCTGAGGGAACAAAGAAAAATGTCTGAAGCTATTAAAATTTAGAAATGTGTATGAGGGTCTCATGAATGAAGGAAGGTCCACAGAATGGAACAGTCACATAGACCCTCAGATCTCTGAGACTGGGGTTGCCCTCTCCCAAGCTGTGCTTGTGTCTCTGAGGAAGGTGCTATGAGGCTGATTCACTGAGCATTGAAAAAAAATCAATTCCTCTGCTGTAGCAGAAGCAAACTAATGCTGCTTGGATAAAGAAGGTAATCTGGATCTCCATCAAAAGCACACAGGAAGCAGACAGGAGGGAGAAAGTTCCTCTTCCTTCTCCTGGCTTCCAGTTTCCCTCTTATTAACAGAACCTATCATGGAGCTAGGTGGCAAAGCAGAAACGAAGTTTCAGGCTCCCAGTCCCAGCATCACAAATCTGAGTGCAGAACAGTGGGTTGGAAGCCAGGAGACAGTAGCTTAATATCTGGCCCAGCTGGGCTATGACAAGGCCAGCAGCCATTGCTGAGGTGGATTCCCCAGACAGGGGACTTGAAATGGAAGTTAGAGAGATGGGTTTCCTAGAACATTTGGAAGCAAATTGAATCAAAGGGTGAGTGAGTCCAAGTGAGTGTGCCAGGACAGCAAGGTGGGAAGCCAGACTGTAGATTAGGACAAGGGAGACTGTGGAGCTGGTGTTGAGAGAGGGAGCTGCAGGAGCCAGCCTGGTAAATGTGAGAGCATGGCAAAGCATGAGGAGCATAGATAATAATGAAACAAGAAGGCAAAGAAATTTGCAGGACTAAGATGTCTAAACTCTCTGTGAGAAAGACAAAAATAGAGCTTCTGTATCTAATTATCAGTCAACCTTAGTTTGTACTTTAGAAGATAAGAAATATATAAATAAGTGTGTGTGTGTGTGTGTGTGTGTGTGTGTGTGTGTGTGTGTTGTGCACATGAGCTTGTACATGCATATATATTCCAGGGGATTTTTCCTGAAGACTCTTATAACACTGATGCACGGACAATATAATATGTATTTATTATGGATGGTGAAAAGAATTGGATCTTAATGGAGAAGGTGATTGTTATTCATGATTTCCAAATGGTTAACTAGATCCAGAGGATTTGCATTAAACCAAGCCATTCCCCTTCTATGCTTGCTGGCCATGATAGATGGAAATGTCAAGTCCCATGAGATCTCAGGGCTTACATTTTCTTTCTACCAGAAATGGGGCATTTTTTTCCTCACCGTTTCTGCCCTGAGTCTCATTTCTACAAACAGTGCTGGCAATACTTCTGTGCATTTGATCTTCAATTTCTAACTTCTATTAAAGGGCATTGTCAGCCCACAGCACAGTTTCTAAGGCAGATATTTTTCTGACATCAAAAAAAAAAAAAAAAGGATGAGAGAAAGAAGGTGACTCTGAATATGAAATGCAAGATTTCACAGAATCATGGATTTTCAAGCTAGAATGTGCTTTAGGGAATACTGAGTTTAGTGTTTTCAAGCTCTGTTTTAAATACGAGAATTTCTTGCATTAGGTTTTGGAACTGATAATTTCTTGAATGAATGAATGAATGATGCAGAATATGTGGCAGAGGACTTTGTAGGTAGAAGAAATTATAAGATCAATAATACAGTAGTCATAGTATTTCCCAGGGATTTCTGGAATTCAGAATACTGAAGCCAAAGTGCAAGATAGGAAAAGCAGAGAAATTTTCTGCATTTCAACTTAATCTTATGGTTAATGATTGTAGAAGAAGTGACAGGGACTTTAAGCAATAAAGATACACGATCAGATCTGGGTTTCAAATACATTAGGTCAGAAACTATGCAAAAAAAAAAAAAAGAGGAGGTAGATAAATTAGGGTTCTTTAGAGAAACAGAACCAAGAGGCTATATAAAGATACATAGGAGGAGATTTACTATGGGAATTGGCTCATATAAATATGGAGGTCAAGGAATCTCATGATACACCATCTGCAAACTGGAAAATGAGGAAAGCAAGTGGTGAAATTTAGACCAGGTCCAAAGTCCTGATAACCAGAAGAGTCAACGGTGTAACTTTCAGTCCAAGGTTAAAGGTCTAAGAACCGAAGCTTCAATGTCCAAGGGCAAGAGAAAAAGAATGTGTTAGCTCAAGCCAAGAGAGAGGGAGAAGAAGAGAAACAATTAGCCCTTCTCCCACCTCTTTTTTCTATTCAGGCCCTCAAAAGATTAGAATGATACCTGCCCATGTCACAGTAAGGTCAGATCTTCTTTACTTAGCCAACTGATTCAAATGCTAATTTCTTTTGAAAATAACCTCACAGACATACCCAGAAATAATGTTTTACCAGCTATCTGAGTATCCCTTGGCCGGCCAAGTTGAAAGATAAAATTAAAAGTCACAGGCGGATTTTTCAGTAATAAAAATGAGAAATAATATAATCTATACCTGAGTAGTGGAATTGGAAAAATTAGGCTAGGAAGAAAAAAAACTCAAGAGACATTTAGGAACTGGCTAGTTCTAGATGACAGAGGACAGAAAGGAACATGGAAGAATCTAAAATAATCCCCAGGTCTCCAGCCTGAGCTAATGATGGTCTTCCCTGAACTGAGGAAGACAGGAAAAGCTGGGGTACCGTTATTGTGTTTGTTTTCAGATATGTTAAATTAGGCTCAAGATGGAAACATTAAAGGGAAATTTTTAAAAAAAAGGCTAAGATAAAACACTAGCAAGCTTCTGAATTGGAAGGCAAGGGACAGTAATTAGTATTGGGAAAAAAGACTAGGAAGGGACATATAGTGTAGGCAGTACTAAGTATGACCTCCCATTTCAGATAAATCCAGTATCAAGTATCAAAGCCAGCAGAGACTAATCAGACGCAAGGCCTTGGAACCACGAGATGTCCCAGTAAATGAGGATCAATTTCCACAGAATTACAGTAATGGCTGAGGCCTTTCTCCCCATCATCCCCTTTCCAGGGTCTTTAAAGCCCAATAGTTCATACCCAGCATCTGGCAAAGGAGATGAGCAAAGCTAAGCTTTATCTATTTCAGTGCTTCTGCATTCTACTTCCAAGGAAGCATATAACCAGTAAGCTGGAAAAGGGTGTCTCTATCTCAGGGGAGATGGAGCTGTGTGGGTAGTGGCTTTGGGGAGCAGTCCAACCTCGGAGAAGTGTGAATTACCACCCGCACACACAGAGTGGCTCTCCTCAACTGTCTGCCAAGGAAGGGATGGTTCTCAACCAAATCAGTCTGTGACTGCCAAAAGCTCTTATGAGGGCCCAGTTTTCCAGCAGGAAACGTAACCTGAATTGGAAAACATGACTGTAAGCTGGAAAACAAACAGCTCAAAATATCTGTGTCCTGAAATGAACCATAAGCCATTCTGTCTCCAGAGCTGAATCCACTTAGTCAAAGGAGCAGAGGGTCAAGGGAGCCACAGAAAGGAGGGTGAGAGGGAGGACAGACCAACTAATGGAAGGAAAGAAGAAAGGAAATACAGAACAAAAGGAACATTGAGCCTTTGCTATACGCCAAGATCTGTGTGGGGAGATCTACATTCATTTTCTTATGAAGCCTTTCAATGATGTTATGACACGTGGAGAAGCTGGAACCCCTGGGGCTAATTAACTTACCCAAGATCACACAATTAGAATGGAACAGAACTGAAACTTGAACTCAGATTTAGTGACTTCAAAATTAACATGATTTCACTAGATTCCTTTGCACCCGGAAAGGGGGAAAGAAGGAAGTGTTACTGAATACTACCTTGGAGAAGACTTTCCAAGCTCCTATTATATTTTTGAAAATAAGGATGCAGAAGTGACCAACATCAGAGTATTCCTAGTCCCTGAGTTGCATGTATAGAGAGTAACTTGAAAAATTAATCAGATATAATAGGACTATTTTTCTTTTCTAGAAAATCTTTCCTTCTCTTCCTTCTTTTCTGGATTTTCCCTGACCTCCAAAGCTCCAGTCGATCTATCTGTACATGCACTTTCACATATGATGCTTATACATGAAACTTTATATGGTCAAAATATTTTAAGCAATTTAGCAAGCCACCTTACTGATAAATGACAGGATTGAAATTTAAACCCAGGTCATGGAACTCTTCTTTCCAAGTAATTTCTGCTGCATAATAACTGTCTCTATAACATGTGCTTAGAGCAAGGAGGGGCAAGATAAACACTGACTATCAATTTGTCAATTCTAGCTGCTGAAATATTTTAGTTACCGCTATTCCATTGGTGACTCCACAGAAAATCTCAGGATTGGCCAGTAACAATGTGAAATTACTAAAGTAAACTGTGAAGTGATATGCAAATGAAAGCAATTATTATACTTTTAATGGATTCTCTTGACTCAGTACCTGAAACTACAGCTACTCATTCAAAGATGACAGTTGAAAAATATCACAAAAATAGAACATTTAGTCATTTGCTAAGAAATGATTGCCTTTCTAAAACCTGTGGTAAATGTTAAGTGACTTACTCAAAGTCACACAGTAGAAGATGGTGAAACAGAAATACAAACCCAAGCAATTTTTCTCCAGCAACTAAAATTGAAATCATATCACAATTTTGCTTCTCCTTATGCATAGAACATCCAGTGAAATGGGTAACATCATTATATATGTCTTCATTTTATAAACAAGGTAATAAGAAGTTACATTTCTTACGCAAAGGACCCACGGCCTGCAGGCAGCGGAGGTAAGATTTGCATTCAGGTTGTGTGACCCCAAAGTTGGCAGAATTAACCACAATGCTACAGCTGCTACCTTATATGAAAAATAGAAGGAAGACAGAAAAGCAAAGGACTGGTTTAATATTTATAGTTTGTAAAACAGTAGTTTTACAGCCTTAATTTGTTTAGGCTACTATCACAAAATATCTTGGACTGGATAACTTATAAACAAAAGTATATTACAGTTTTGGAGGCTGGTAAGTCTAAGACTGAGGAGCTTCAGTGTCTGATGAAGGGTCACTCTCTGATTTATAGATGGGGCCTTCTAGCTGTGTCCTCAGATGGCAGAAGGGGCAAATGAGCTTCCTTGGTCCTTTTTTTTTTTTCTTTAATAAGGGAACTAATTCCATCCATGAGAGCTCTGCCCTCATAGTCTAATCATTTCCTAAAGGCCCCACCTCTTAAGACTATTGCATTGTGGATTTGGTTTCAACATATGAATTTTGAGGGTACCCAAACATTTAGACCATAGCAAGTAGAGATCTGACAGGTATAAATATAATTGTCCATTACAGTCATCAACTATCTATTCCTTAAACTCAACTCTTTTATCTATCTTCACTAACGACACTGAAATTCAGGGTCATCATGTTTTCTATAGAGACCCTCTAATATCTCCCTATCTGCTCTTTCCATTCTACAACCTATCCCTCATGCTGCCATAGAAAGAATATTTTAGAGACATGAATCTGATGATGTCCTTTCCCCACTTAAAAACCCTCACTAGCTCCCTCTTTTCATTAGGAAAAAGCCCATGTATTCTGGCACCATGTTTACAGGCCCCTCTACTCTGCCATGTGACCACCCCTTGGGTCTCATTTAATACTGTTCCCTAACCACCTCTCACAATTTCTGCTCCTGCCACTGGACAACTTCCGATTCAGGTATTCTGCAAAGCTGTCTCTACCTCTGTATCTCTGCTTATGATGCCATCTCTGAGTGGAATGTTTTCTCCTCCTTTGCACATTTGCAGAAAACTTCCCAGCCGAGTTACTCCCTCTTTAAGATCCTCTCTCTCTTCCAGTGCCCCCTTGGGACTGCTTCTCTACTAATCAAATGCCTTTGTCACTTTGCATGCTGCATGTCTCTCCACACCCACACTATGGCAACTTGAGGTTAGAAAGCCTGCCTTAATCATCTTTGGGTCCTCAGAGCCTAGCATAGGAGGTCTGTAAGTGCTTTTCGATGTGAAGTTAGCTGACTTCTCAGTTTCTCCCTCGCTGGTCCTCATAAATTGCCTTTTTGGGCATAGAAAATGTGTTTTCCTTTATCGTCTCCTTCCCTGCCTTCCTTTCTCTCTCCTTGTCTTCTTTCTTCCCCTCCTATGTACTCTGAAGAGGTGAGAAAGCAAGAGGATCGATAAACAAGTAACTCAAAAGTGCCATTCAAATGCCAGTTCATATTATTTCTCTTGCATCTGTAAGAGAGAGACATAGAAGTAGAGAGAGAGAAAGAGGAAGTGGGAGAGGATGGAGGGTATGCAGCTGGCTGTGTGTAGAAGCATCCTCACTGGGCAGGACCTCACACTGTGTTTAATGGCGAGCCTACTCTGGGGGATGATGGGGACGGGGAGCAATAGATTGACTGCTGTGCATACCAATTTGAAATTGCTAGCTATACCCTTATCTAACACTAGTGTTTCATGTTGCAAATCCAGTGTTACCACATGAATTAGCCAGCAAGTGCACCTCTGCCAGAGTTGGAGTAATTTGTTGTCGGCTGGAGAAGCTGACAGTTAGCTCACAGAGATGCTTTTATTCAGATGTGCAGCCTTCCTCAGATTAACCATGACTGTCCAGGTCATATGCTCTGAGCAAAAGCTCCTTGGCCAGCGCTGTTGCATTTTTTAAGAGAATCCCCAATCTGCTATCCAAATAATTTCTGACTTTCTCATCTTAGCTGTTCCCTGGTGATGATACAGGAGGACATTTGGAGACATGTGGAATTCAGAAACAGAAGCTGGAGAAGTAAACAGCTCTGTCTTGCCTCCCTCAAATCCATCCCTCCAATGTAGTTTGCTAAAACTCCAATCTGATTGTATCGTTCCTGTTTAGACACTCTCAGTGACCCTACTGCACTCAGATGAAGCTGAAGCTTCTTAACCTTCCATGCATGCCTATCTGCAATCTGGCCCCTGCTTACTTCCCACTGGCAACTTTTGTCTCTGACTTTTAGATCTGGTAACACCAAACTATTTGTCAGTTTCTGCACGTATTGTTTTTGTCTCCATGCCTTTGCTCAAGCAGTTCCTTCTGCCTGGAGTGCCCTTTCCTGAACTCCTGACCTCTCACCCATGTTGCTTAGAAAACTTCTGCTAATCATTTAAGGTTTAGCTTAACTCCTCCAGCTTCTTCTAACCCTCTGGGTTAATTAATTTCATTCAGGCTCCCACAGTTCTTTGACATTTCTCCCCCATGTGTTACAGTGATCTCAGGAAGCAGCAGCATATATGGTCAGTAGCAGGTGAAGGACCAAGAGGAGTGGTAGGTGTGGTCTGCCCGGGGTGCAGACAATAAAGGGTGTATTGTTTATGAATAATGTGAAAAAAATTAAAAACAGATTAAAAGTTTCATGTTCCTGCAATTCTAAACAATCTCAGTGATAAAATACTCTTCTCTACATGGACAATCTATTCCCACATCCACTTGTGGTTAATAATGCAGGATCTAGAGTCAATACAATCAGCTCCACCATGTAATAGCTGTTTCACCTTGGGCATGTGACTCGTATTTCTGTTCCTCAGTTCCATCCTTTGTAAACTGAGAACAAGGAAGCTACCTGCCTGGTTAGTTCATCTGATGATTACATGAAACAATGCATATAAAGTACTTATAACAGTAACTGGGACTAAGTAATCTTTCTGTAAATGCTAACAACTATTTGCTGATGAGTTGGTATTCCTCCCTTGGGTTAAAACTTCCCCACTAGCTTAAAGGTCTTTGAGAATCTATCTTGCTTACTATTGTATACATGCTGCCTAGCATAATAAGCATTTGTCGAATGAGTAAATGGGTCATATTTATATCTGTATTCTAAGTGCATGGCAGAATATGTGTATTGGAAATGGTACTCAGTAAATGTTTGCTGGGTGAATGAATAGTTGAACAAAAGATTGGCTTGTAAAAGAAGAATAAACTTACAAAGGAAACCAGAAGTGATCCTTAAGAGAAACAGATACAGGGTTAGAAAGGGTAGGCAAAGCTGATGGTGAGACTGAAAGAGGCATACAGGTCTACCTCTCCTTGAACTATTCCACAAGGTTGCACCTAATAAAACGTAGGTCTATGGAAATTGGAGTCATACCAACCAACTGCATGGCTTACAGAGCTATAGGAAGGAGAGGAAAATCTATCACATGGTTTCACATTACAAAGTAGCAGCAGCAAAAGGGAAGTCAAGAGAAAGACTTTCCTACAGTATAAGCTCCTCATTAAGACCATAAATACGACTGTGAAGAGGAAAATGAGGATCTGCCAGTTCCTTATTCCAATCATTGTGTTAATGTTACATTTTTTTCATATGGTTGACAAAGCTCATTACTATAATTCTTTGTATGTCATGCTTGAACGACATACAGTGAAGATATCCAATCATATCTTATATGACTAAGATACGACTGGAATAGGGATTACTCTCAGATTTTCCAGGGTGTGACATCAACTAAACCCATGGTGATATTACTTATAAAACTATATCAGAGCCATCATCAAGAGAGGTAAAGATTATACATTTAAGAGGCAACAGATACTGGAGAGGATGTGGAGAAATAGGAACACTTTTACACTATTGGTGGGAGTGTAAATTAGTTCAGCCATTGTGGAAGACAGTGTGGCGATTCCTCAAGGATCTAGAAATAGAAATTCCACTTGACCCAGCAATCCCATTACTGAGTATATACCCAAAGGATTATAAATCGTTCTGTTATAAAGACACATGCACAAGTATGTTCACTGTGGCACTGTTTACAATAGCAAAGACCTGGAACCAACCAAATGCCCGTCGATGATTGACTGGACACGGAAAATGTGGCATGTATATACCATGGAATACTATGCAGCCATAAGAAACGATGAGTTCATGTCCTTTGTAGGGACATGGATGAATCTGGAAACCATCATTCTCAGCAAACTGAAACAAGAACAGAAAATCAAACACTGCATGTTCTCACTCATAGGCAGGTATTGAACA
>CAUYLG010058797.1:0-72692 GCA_963573385.1 Cacajao melanocephalus
TCGGTGGGAGTGTAAATTAGTTCAACTATTGTGGAAGGCAGTCTGGCGATTCCTCGGGGACCTAGAAATAGAAATTCCATTTGACACAGCAATCTCATTACTGGGTATATATCCAAAGGATTATAAATCATTCTATTATAAAGACACATGCACACGAATGTTCATTGCAGCACTGTTTACAATAGCAAAGACCTCGAACCAACCCAAAAGCCCATCAATAATAGACTGGACAAGGAAAATGTGACACATATACACCATGGAATACTATGCAGCCATAGAAAATGATGAGTTCGTGCCCTTTGTAGGGACATGGATGAATCTGGAAACCATCATTCTCAGCAAACTGACACAAGAACAGAAAAACACCGCATGTTCTCATAGGCGGGTGTTGAACCATGAGAACACATGGACACAGGGAGGGGAGCATCACACACTGGGGTCTGTTGGGATGGGGAATAGGGGATGGACCGCCAGGGGTAATGAGATTGGGGAGAAGAGAAATGCCAGATATAGGTGACGAGGGGATGGAGGCACCTAAGTGCCTTCTAAGAAGAGGAGTTTGAGATAAATTACCACAGATATTGCATGAGGTCCCTAGAATCTTACCTTTCTCTTTGTGCGCCATTTGATCTCTGGTCTGACTCTCTGGTGAGCACCTTGAAACTTATATGTGTGAGGCAGTGGCATGTTTGAAGTTCCATTCAGATGTAGCAGTGAGGAACAAGGGTACCTATGTCCGGGGTGCCAGGAGCAGGAGCTAAGGGTCAGGTAGGGAGTGAGCAGCCTACAATAGTAGTTGGGGGGGAAAAGAGGAAGAGAGTCTAGTCCCTGGGGTCTGGGAAGGGGCTTGGGTAATGAGGCAGGAGGAGGACCAGTATAGAAGCAGAGGCCTATCTTGGGAAGGTTCTTAATTCAAATTTCACGTCATCACTTACCTTTGAGGAAAATGTGGATTACAAAAGAAGGGAAATTCATTCATTCATTGATTCATTCATTCATTCAGTAAATATTGATTGAGTGCCCACTGTTGTCCAGTCCTAGCACTGGGTACACATTAGAATCACAGTGGTGAATGAGAGAGACAGGTTCCTGTTCGTACAGAACTTAATGGTCCAATGCTGGGAGGCAGATAGAAAAATAGTAGTTTTAACATGGTGCAGTGCTGGGGGAGCCCAGGTACTGAGGGATCACCTGTAAGAGTTCTTAATCCAACGTGAGGATGCCTAGGGGCTGCCTCCTGAAGGAGGTGATGTGCCAGCAGAGACTTGAACAGTGAGTGTGAGTTAGCAGGAAAACAGGGAACTGATCCTCAGCAAGGACTGGGCTAAGGAGAGCAAGAAGATTGCTGCCAGACTAATATCTCATGGAAGGAACTCACAAACTCATGTACAAATGCATGAATAAATGCTGCCTCCTAAAATTGATGGAAGCCGAAGAGTGTTTGGTGTTGATACGGAGGTGGGGATGCTTGAGTTTCTGAGCCAGGGCAGCTTTGAGCTAAGCAGAGGTGGCATGCTAGGGGAAGATATTGCCATTTCAAAGGGATTTTTCAAGGAGACCCCCTACAGGGCCCAAAGCAAAGAATTCTTAGTATCTTTAAAATGCAACTTATGCAGACTTTTAGAAATCAATCAACAAATAAATGATCTTATTTGCACAGCCATATACCATTAAATAGTATTTCCACTGGTTTTCTCCTATGTCCTTTTCATAGCCCAGGGAAGACAGCAAGGCTGTTATGATCATAGGGGAAACCAAGGCCCAGAGAGGTGAAGAGACTTAAGGCCATGCAGATGGTAAATGATAGTGCAAGAACCAGGACTTCAAAATTTGACCCCTGGGGTTAAGCTTCCTCCCACCATTTCTTCATTTGCTCACTGAACACTTACTGAGGGCTACACAAGCCAAGCTGTATTTGGGGCTGGTGCTTTGGAAATAGATGAGGCAGAGGGAGCTGCACATTTGAAACAAAAACATTTTCCTTTGCTTATGATTCACAAAGTTGCTAGGAAATGTGTAGAGAGAAATCAAGGTACAACCCCACACCCTGAGCCTGCATAGAGGGCCTTTCAAGGAGCTTGTATTCTTCCTCCTGGGGAACCACACTCCAGGGCACCTCCTTACTGGCATTCTTAGAAGGGAGCAGGCACTTGCTGGGCCAGAAACCCTCTCCACATGCAGCTGCTTACCTACTAGCTGGCCAAGGACAAGCTGACACAGGAGAGGATCAAGCCACAGTGCCCTTGCCATGACAGTCAGCCGTGCTTATCTGCTGTGTGTTAGAGAGGCACACGTGCACACTTTCCCTGATCGTACTGATCCCAGGGATGGATGGACACCCCTCCCCTCCCCTCCTAGAAACTGCTGGCTAGGATTCATGCTGGAAAAGCCTTGCTGTGTAAATGGAGACACTGTAGGGAGGTGACACTCAGAGTTTGGGCAGCAGCCCCAGCCTAGAGCAGTCAGTCTTTGTCTCTCCTGGAACCAGTCATGAGACAGGAGACAGGATCTGTTCTGCCTTAAGAGAGCATTTAAGAAAGCAGGCATCAAATATTTAGAAAAATATGTCAGTCAAAACCAAGACACTTAAAATGTATAGCAGCAGGCCAACCCCCTGGCTGATTTCAGACAAAGGTGCCTGAGGGGGGACTCCTTCGTATAGGGCCCTTGTATTGTCATTAGCTCATGCTTACCTTCCCTCTCTCTTCCACCTTGGTGAGTTCCCGCCCATCCTGGCCCTTCACCTCACTTAATTTGCTCTGCAATTCCCTCCACTCTCTGCGCCAGCTCAGACACTGCCTCTTTCAAGCAAGAGCCCACAGAACCCCTCCGCTGAGAGTGATTGTTTATGTCTCTTTCAAAACTCCAGCCAAAGTTGTTCCTATTGGAAATTTGTCCTTGCACTCAGAAACTTTGTTATGTACTTGGATTTTTCCCTTCTAGTCTCAGGGACCAGCTGGTGACTGGGAAAGGTTGAAGATGTGATGCCCTGGGTGTGGTGAATGACAAGGCTGCTCTTATCAGCCAACCCAGGGTAGAACTAGCACCAAGCAGGTCTCAGTAGCATCTGCAGGAAGGAAGGGCAAGCCAAACTCAGGTGGACTTAAAAGGTGGGCTCGGTGTGGTGGTTAGTGTGGGCATGGTGAGGAAGCACTTGGCGCTGAGCCCACCCGCAGATTCCAGTCCTCCCATCCTAGGCTGGATGATCCACAGGTACACTGAAGGGGTGCTTTAGACCCCAGCAGATTAGAAAGACACTAAAAAAGGAGAATTCAGCAACAGGGAAACGTATTGGCAACTTTACAATTATGGAACTTAGAAGCTACACTTGATCTTAGCCAAAAGGCTCAGAAGTGACACAGTGGCTTATGCCTGTAATTTTAGCACTCTGGGAGGTCAAGGAGGGCAGATCACAAGGTGAAGAGATCAAAACCATCCTGGCCAACATGGCGAAACCCTGTCTCTACTAAAAATACAAAAATTAACTGAGTGTGATGGCATTTGCCTATAGCCCCAGCCCTTGGGAGGCTGATGCAGGAGAATCACTTGAAGCTGGGAGGCAGAGGTTGCAGAGGTCTGAGATCATACCACTGCACTCCAGCCTGGCAACAGAGCAAGACACCATTGCAAAAAAATAAAAATAATTCAGCTACAGGGAAACGTAACTTTACAATGATAGGACTCAGAAGCTGTTTTACTTCCAGCATCTACCTGGGTTTTGTGTTCATGTATTGAATTATTTGTTTCTATTTTGAATTGTGATGGGTGTGGGGCTCCACAGCATTTTTGATACACGAGGTCCCTAATGTTCTTATTCCAGCCCTGGCTGTAGCTCTTATTAAATTTGTAGCATTGGGTATAGTTGGGAACCTCTCTGAGCCTCAACTTCTTCATTTGTAAACCATAATGGTAGCAGTTAGCAGAGAGGGATGCTTGATTAAATTAGGGAAGCCAGTTTCAGTTCTCAGCTTGAGGCCTGAGCAAATGAGTGCTTGGTTAACACAGTTGTCACCATAGCTGTCCTGGCCCAGGAGGAAGCAGGAGTGGTCATGTTACATCACTGGGTAAAAAAAGGGAAACACACTTGTCTTCTAGAACCCAAAATCTGTGTCAGGGAGAGCACTGGAAACTCCGAGGTGATTATTTTTTATTTATTCCAGCACATCTTTACTGAGCACCTAAAATGAGCCAGTCACTGCACTGGGAGTGCAGAGCAGGGATGCCTAAGTTAGCCTGAGAATGGCCGTGGTCAAGAAGGCCTCCCAGGCCAGGTGCTATGGCTCATGCCTATAATCCCAGCACTTTAGAAGGCCAAGGAGGATTACCTGGTCAGGAGTTCGAGACCAGCCTGGCCAACATGGTAAAACCCTGTCTCTACTAAAGATACAAAAAATTAGCTGGGCATGGTGGTGCCACCTGTAATCCCAGCTACTCAGGAAGCTGAGGCAGGAGAATTGCTTGAACCTGGGAGGCGGATGTTGCAGTGAGCCGAGATTGTGCCATTGCACTCCAGCGTGGGCAACATGGCAAGACCTCCCAGATGAGGTGGCCTGGCTTTTTTTTTTAAAGGACTAGTGTCAAGTTGTATTAATCTGTGTGCTTCCCCAGAGCACTCCACATGCTTTCCTGTTTAGCTTGTGCCCTAAGCAGTTAGCAACATCAACAAGCTTCCTGCCTCTGGCTTCCAATTGGTTAAGCCAGTGGATCCAGGCAAGAGCTCAGGGGAAGAATGGAGAGTGATGCCAGGTTATTCATTGTCCTGGAACCCTCCTGCCTAGCCATTAAAGGCTGGAAGTACCCTTAACAAAGAGTTGGAAGTCCTGTTAGATTAGATGGCCTCCTCATCACAGCCTCTGGCTTCAGGTCTCTGAAACCCCTTCCTCATCCCCTGCCCCAGGCCAAGGGGTGGTATCTGTGTCCCTGGTTTCTGCCCCATCCCCTGTGGTTTCTCTAAACTCAAACCTCACCCTCATGAATAGGGCACTTACGCATCCTTCCTGTTTCCTCCTAGGACTCTGACTAGCCCAGGTAGGGAATAACACAAAGAGAGAGGTAAAAAGGAGCCTATCCACCACCTATGCAAAGACCAGTCAGGACTTAGGTCCTGAAAGGCCCTCTGCATGGGAGGCTGGTAGACATTCAGGCTGGAGAAGTAGGCAAGGACTGACTTTTTGTGTGAAGCTCTTTTCTTCCAGAGCACTCACAACATACTATTCATTTTATGTGAAAATTTTAGAAACATTTTTATAGCATTGTCATTCATGGATTTTCTTACAGTGTTCTGGGTAGGCTTTACAATGAAAACAGTCTGGAAAGCAGGCAAGCAAAGCCTTCCTGCACTCTCCTGCTTAGCTTGCCTTCCTCACCATGTGTAATTTAGACATTTTATCTGACCATTTTCTGGGACGGTATGGGCTCTTTTAGGATGGGGCTTGCCATCTCTTCTGGGTCAGAGTGCCCACCTCAAGTAGAGGTTCAGTAGCTGGTTTTTAAATAAATAAATGAGTCTCTGGCTAGATCGTTGCTCTTCTGTTACTCAGCAACATCGAAGACCATTTGTTTAAATGAGGAAGAATAATTAGTAAATTCATCAATTGGATTCTAGACACTTGAGTTGTTATTGCTTACAATTTAATTGTCTTGTGTAAAATTCATCAGCAGCCGTTATAAGTCAACACTGAGAAAATAAGAGATATTTTTATATTATAGGTTTTTATGAACTTTATACTTGCATTTCATTGCAGGCAACAGAGGAAGGCCAGCCATAGAGCTTTCCTGCCCCTAACATCACAGAGTAAGCCTGGGATCAGCATAAACTAACTGTGATGATTTATCACAAAAGGGCTGATGGATCCCTGCTTGGGCAATCCTCTGGACACTGAAACAGAATCTGATCCGTTGAGATATATGCCAATAATTTGTAAAAAAAAGATATGCCAACATGGTTCCTCAACTTCTGCTTGGCCACATGAGTTGGAGCCAAATATTAGCCCAAACACTTTAGACCGAACTATAAAGTGATTTGCTCCTGTGGCCATGCACACCCCTCCTCCACCTGAAGCTTGTTGCCCTTCACACTGGCCTGCTTCACTCATTTATTACCGAATCTGGTTTTACTCACCAGGAATTAAAACCTCTAATTGCAGACTGTGGAGACTCATGTCTGTAGATGGACACACACTATGGGTAGCACTACCCAAAGCAGACAGTAGGCTCCCTGTTATTTCCGGGGATCATTTTATGTTATATACGTGTACTGTATCTCAAAATATGGAAGTCCATAGTTATAATGGGGATTAATTAGGATTCCTCCCATTGTGTTGTGGGGTCATGTCTTTAGTCAGAGTCGCCACTTCAGGGCGAGTTGACTTTCGTAGACACACACTCCATTAGTCATGAGTGACAGGTGACAGGACATGTGAACATGTTGTCTGACGGGGAATGGGTGGTCCAGAGCAGGGTCTCTCAACCCTGGCCCTGGGTTAGGATGCACAGCCTGAGCCTTCCCTAGAGTCTGCTTCAGCATATGTCAAAGCACCCCCGCCCATGCCCACCCCTTGATTCTCATGTCAGCCAAGGTACAGAATCGCTGGTCTCAAGGATGTCGGTCTTGCTAAGGTCAGTAATCGTGGATTTAAGTACAGTCCAGGATGAAAGCTTGGGGTCTCTGCCTGTACCACCAGACCAGAGACCCAAGGTGGCTTTGTGTTGTTCACCCTGCATTTTTCACCCAACACAGTGTCTGGCATATGGTGGGTGCTCAGTATATATGTAGGAGAGGGAGGGAGGGAGGCAGGGGAGAAAGGAGGGAATTGTCATGGAAAGCTTATGATCTGGTTAATAATGATCTGGCAGTTCTAGAACATGGTTGTTGTGTCAGGTTTCAAGGAGGAAGATGACGACCCCAGCACACTGGCCTGAGAGAACTTTATTTACTTAGCATGGCCTCACCCCAGGCAGTCTGCATTAGAGCTTAAATGGGAAGTTCGAACAGCTGAGAAAAGAGAGCCATCGGCCTGCAGAAGAACAAATACACATTTCAAGGATGAGTTGCCTTCTGGGAGCTGAATAGCTTTTCCTGATGTGAAGCTTCCAGCAGGTGGGGGCATGCTGGATACATAAACATACTTTATTTCTTCCATCATAATCTAAGCACACACTTGCCCCACCCCAGCACTGCCGTACCCCAGCACCATCCCACCCACCCCCACCCTGGACAAACACACTACACCTACCTCCAGCAAGTTGGCTGGGAGAGCATGGTGACTCCAGACATCAAACACTCATCTGAAGGTCTCTGATTTCTGCCGAGTTTGTGACTCATAAAAATTTAAACACCTGCTAAGTGAAAACAACACCTTTTGCTGTCTTTCTGGCAAACACCTTCAGCAGAAATTTTCTCACTTCTCAGAGGTGATATATTTCACAGGCAAATCCCCTGGTACTGAAGCTGCTAAGGGGTAAAGGGAGCCAGGTAAGGCATGCCTTCCAGGAATCCCAGCAGGTAGCTCTGGAGGCAGGGATCTGAGAGGCCTTTGGAAGTGCAGGGGTTCAGGGCTGCATTTAGGATGGCCTTTGAAGATCAGTCTACTGTTGCGGTGCCTGGAATCCCATACTTGAACACTCGTGCCTTTCTCCCTGGCCACTGTGCTCCTCATAGTATCTGGAATGAAATTCTCACTCCTCAGTCCACTTCCTCAGAGCATCTTGACATGGCCTCCTGATCCCTGTTGCTGGTCTCATCTATAGATACTTGTCTGAAGTCACCTTTTCTTTAACTGCGCTGAGCTGCCTGCAATTCTCCCAAGTATAGCACGCTGTGCTCCCCAGCCTTTGCTCATGTTTATTTTGCTAGAGCATCTTTTCCTACCTTCCCCATTAGGCATTACCTCTTTCTGGAGGCCATTTCTGAATACAGATGATGATGCGCAAAGTATCCCTTCTCTGTTTCCAAAGCACTTTATTTGCTGACAATAACATTAGGCGATTTGGTGTTGCCAGCTGTGATGCACTAAAATTCCCCTGAATCCTTGAGATTCTGGTCTCAAGGCAAGTGATGGTAAGGTGAGTCTGAATACAACCCTCAGAACACAAGCAACTCCACGAACATGGAGATGGCAAAATGTTGAGATAGCCATTTGGCCATCGACCTTAATTATACCTGTGAAGCACCAGTCCCATGTAATGCTCTACAAAAATGTGGCTCCAAGAATGGATAGTAATGGGAACACTGGTTCCCTTGGAAATTCACAGTGCAAAATAGCATGTTAAAGGTTCTGGCTCACACCTGTAATTTCAGCTCTTTCGGAGGCCAAGCTGGGAGGATGGTTTGAGGCCAGGAGCTAGATAACATAGAGAAACCCCTTCTCTACAAAACATTTAAAATATTAGCCAGGCATGATGGCATGTGCCTGTAGCCCTCACTATCAGCAGGCTGAGGCAAGAGAATCACCTGAGCCTAAGAGTTAGAGACTGCAGTGAACTGTGATTGAGCCACTGCATTCCAGCCTGGGGGACAGATCGATACCCTGCCTTTACAGTCAATAAATACATAATATTTTTAAGAATAGAAAAGGCTCTGAAAAGTCTTGCAGTTAAGAAACCTGTTTTTAACTCGGTATTTTCCAAAGAGATGTAGCTATGAAAGGAACTGTGACTGTGTATAACATTAAGGAAAAGCAGCCATGCCCTGGCAAATTCTGTCACAATTCTATTCCAACATCGACAATAGGAGAGATCATCACATTAAAACCCTGAGGACTGTTGTTGTTATTCTTAGGAGAAGCTGAGCTCAGCCATCAGAGAAAGATGGCCTCTTCCCCCTACTGTTCCTTGAGTGACCACCAAGCATAAGAACATGCCCAATGTTAACAGCTACATTTTCAAGTAGAAAATGATCAGATTTCTGCCTTGCTGCACTCTCACAAAAGGTTCATTCTGAGTGCTGTTCTGTGATGTGCTGTCTATTATATTGAGCGGGAAAATCAGAGACCAAAAGCCCAGAACAAATCTCTCTGTCCTCCCTTGGTTGAGGCTGTGGGGCTACCCATCCAGAGTGCGGAGACTGTCCTTACGAGAAAGAGCTCTCTAAGTATAAAAGGGCACTGGCAATCAGGACTGTTGGCTCAAAAGGTAGAGAGCTCTATTTTAGGGCAAAGGAACAATCACTCTGACCTACATCCACCGTCACGTGTGAGGCTCTGACTGTTGGTAAGACAGGAAATGTAATCGTCTCCTTGGAGAGCAAGGCGGTGTCTATCTTCCCAGTCATCAGGAGGAGGGGACAGGGTCAGAGCAAGGAGACTGGGAGCTCTCCACCAGCACTGGAGCACTAAAATGGGCCACTAACACCTGACAGGACTGTCTCATAGACTGGACATCTTGAGCGCTCTCAGCTCTCTTCCCTTTCTGACCATTCAGGCTCTAGACCTTCTCTCCATCTTCTCTGCAGGCCCCAGTTGCAGGCCCTTGTCACTGAGCCCAGTTGGCTTCCATCACCTCCTGACAGTCTTCCTGTCCCATGTTCTTCTTTCTTTGTTCCCCTGAAGAAAGGGCCTCCTACAGCACAGCATACTTCCTACACTATATACTTTCAATGGCTGCTCCTAACTTCAGCTTATTCCACAAACTCCTTCCCACTGCTGTTGACATCACAGACCTTTATGATCTGATCCTCATTTACTGTTTATTCTGTGACCTTAAATCCTATGACAGAAGCCAAGTTCATCAGCCATCTGTTCTATGCCTCTGCTTAGGCCTTCTTCCCATCTCCTCCTCCTCTATTTCTTCTTCTTTCTCCTCTTCCTCTTTCTTTTCCTCTTCCTCTCAGTCTGTCTAAGCACTGTCATCCTTTATAACCCTACTCAAGTTCAACATCCTGTCTGGTATGTCTTCACAGAGTGATGTTTGACGGGACCCACTACTAAATACTCTTGTGGTATGTGGGCTTCCTCTCACGTTCTATTAGTTAGTCTATATAGGCTTTGGGTTTGGAGTGGTTCCCTGCCCGCCACAATGGGCCTCTGTATTGTACATGTATTTACTACTTCGTTAATCTCTATTCTTTGGGTATATTACTTTATTGAAAACACCAATAAAATTGTTAAATCTCTGCTAAAGTTAAAAAGAGAATAATAAATTTCCTGTATAATTTATAACAGGAATGAAAAAAGACATAAGATATTAAATAATAATATGGTATTACAAATATCTTAGGACAATACATTTGAAAATTTAATTTTTATCAACAAATTTAAAAAAAATTGAACTTATCAAATTGATGCAAGAAGAAACAGAAAACCTAAAATATCCTGTAGCTCTTAAATAAATGAAATCAGCAGTTTTCACAGGTAGATACCTGTTCTTTCTGAGCATACTGAAAACTTCCTGATACCTTTCAGGTTAATCTTACATAAAAGTATATATCTCAATTTTGCCTGATTGCTGTTATCAACAGACCCTTTTTAGCATCCTGGTAAGGTTTGAGAGAAGGAAGGCAGCTGGTCGCAGATAACTTTATCACTCCAATTATTTTCTCTGACTACGCTAGCCCAGCTTAAAGCCTTCAGTTTTCCAGAATTTCAGACTGACAAGTTTCTTGGCCTCCTCCCTTACTTTAGCCTCCTAGGAGCCGATGTGGTAGCTCTGAGTCTTGATGCCTGTACTCTATAATGGTATAGATGGATGGGCACTGCTCTTTGCTGCTCACAAAATGTAGCTGAGGGGAGATGTAGCTGAGGGGAGATATACCTGAGAGAACCAAATGATCTGACTCAGTTTTCACTGAAAATATGAGTCATGTTTTCATTCTGGTATATTAAAGGAACTGGAATGAGGAGGAGACACATATTGAAGAAGAGGGCTCAAAGGAAAGGATAAATGTCCTGCTCTGTGACCCCTGGGGATCTCCACTCAGAGGATGTTTGCTTGGGAACCCCTTACCATGGGATAGCAGCTGTGAGAGGCCTGTGCACCTGTGGTGACTGACATGCCTGGGAAGGTCATGACAGTTTTTATTCATGGTGACCCAGCCTTTTGGCACATGCCTCATGACCAAACGAGCTCTGTCTTTTCCATTTTGTTGTATTGCCTGATTACCCTGGTTTGATGGTTTGTAGATGATATTCTTTTAGTATTCACTGTGCTCTTTTATTTCCTGTATTTTAATTGTTCTCAGCTGACTTGTGCCTTATGCCTCTCTTTTACCTCAGTTTTACATTTATCCATAGCTTATATTTTATCTAGTCCTCTCATCACATTCAACTTTTATTTTGGGGCTTATTTTTATTTTGCTCATTTTTATTTTAGCCCTGTTATTTGCCTTTTATGTTGTTTTAAATGATTTTGGCCTTTATTCATCATTTTGTTGATAGCTTACTATTCCTTTATTGTCTTTTTTGCTCTTTAATTACAAAACAGAAAGTCTGGGGCAGAATCATAAGGAAACTAGTTGTGAGGGTTGTCCAGTGTTTTAGAAACATCTTGGATGCCCAGAAACGG
Source organism: Cacajao melanocephalus (assembly GCA_963573385.1). Taxonomy (NCBI): domain Eukaryota; kingdom Metazoa; phylum Chordata; class Mammalia; order Primates; family Pitheciidae; genus Cacajao; species Cacajao melanocephalus. The sequence goes on from CAUYLG010058797.1 coordinate 11,500, forward strand.
TAAACTACTTACGCTAGCTCCATACAGTTAAGACTTATTAGGAAGAATGCAGACAAATATCAAAAAACAAGTGCAATTTAGGATGTTTGAGCCTCATTAGAAATGAAAAGTTATCAACAATATGATCTCCCTGTGTCACTCACTCTGGGGTCCGTCTATGCTCGTCTGCTTCATGCGCTCTCTCCAAACAGCTGAGGTCTGCTTTCCAAGCCAACCTAACCCCTGAATTCAGATCTCCATGCCTTATAGTCCAGAACCCCCTATCATCTAACTGTCTCTGTCACTGTTAGCCAACTCCAAATGCCAAGGAGAGAGGATCAGTGAGCGGTTCCGCTTGTCTCAGTTTTCCACTTCTAATCTTCACCCCTCCTCCATCAGCTATAGATGATGGATGGCAGTGAGAGGTACTCAAGGCTGCTCCTTCTAGGCTGCTGCTGGTATAACCAAGGGTGGTGATGGAGAGAGAGGGAATGGAGGCTTGATGCTTGCTTCTTTCCAGATGATCTTGTGGCAGCATCACAGCCTCCTGCCAAAGATTCCCCTCCTTTTTGCATTTTTTCCTCTATTTTGTCTCAATTTAAAAATACTTAGTGGAATAATCTAGTAGACAACTGGCCAGAATTCTAGGTCTTCCTTCTGATAGGTAAACCTTACGTGGATTTTGCTTTTAAATGCTGTCATGAAGTTGTTGTTGTTTTTCACATCATGTTGCATAGAGTTTCTGTGAGGAGTTACATCCTAAATCCAATGTCTTGTCTGATTGTACAATCACATTTGGCAAGATTTGCCAACAGGAGAGCAGTATCTACATTTAGTTGAAATAAACTACCATGTTATTTGTAGTATTCTCATAACCATTCTTGGAAGAAAGCATAAGGAAATGTCTACGGACTGGGTTTGTATCGTTCTTTTGTCAACTTGTTTTGATGAGGTCTTAAAGGGAGCGGGAGCCATGTTTCTGGCACCCTAGAATGATGTTTTGGTCAACAACAGACCACATATATGACAGTGGTCTCAAAAGATTATAATGGAGCTAAAGATTCCTATTGCCTACTGATGCCATAGCCATTGTAACTCATATCATTGCACATTACTCATGTGTTAATGATGATGCTGGTTTAACAAACCTATTACACTGCCAGTCATATAAAAGGACAGCACATACAGAATGTATAGGACATAATACTCAATAATGATAATAAATGACTATATTACTGATTTATGTATTTACTTTTTGTTGCTATTTTAGAGCATAGTCCTTCTATTTATAAAAATTGGTGGCTCACGCCTGTAATCCCAGCACTTTGGGAGGCTGAAGCAGGCAGATCACCTGAAGTCAGGAGTTTGAGACCAGCCTGGCCAACATGGTGAAACCCTGTCTCTACTAAAAATACAAAACTTAGCCGGGTGTGGTAGTGGGCATCTGTAATCCTAGCTACTTAGGAGGCTGAGGCAGGAGAATCGCTTGAACCCAAGAGGCAGAGGCTGCAGTGAGCCAAGATCGCGCCACTGTACTTTAGCCTAGGTGACAGAGCAAAACTCTGTCTCAAAAAACAAGCAAAAATGTTAACTGTAAAACAACATCAGACAAGTCCTTCAGGAGGAATTTCAGAAGAAGGCATTGTTATCATAGGAGATGAGAGCTCCATGCATGTTATTGACTCTGAAGAACTTCCAGTGGGACAAGATGGAAGACAGTGATATTGATGATTGTGACCCTGTGTAGGCCTAGGCTAATGTGTATGTTTGTGTCTTAGTTTTTAACAAAAAGTTTAATAAGTAAAAAATTCCAAAAATAGAAAAAGCTGATAGAATAAAAATATTAATATAAAGAAAGAAAACATTTTTACAACTATACAGTGTGTTCGTGTTTTAAGCTTAGTGTTGTTACAACAGTCAAAAAGTTAAAAAATATTTAAAAGCTTATAAAGTCCAAAAGTTATTCAGCTAAGGTTAATTTATTATTCAAGAAAGAATTTTTTTTTAGTAAATTTAGTGTAGCCTAAATGTGCAGTGTTTATTAATTCCACAGTAGTAAGCAGCAGTGTCCTGGGGTTTCATATTCACTCACCACTCACTCACCCAGAGTAACTTTCAGTCTTGCAAGCTCCATGCATGCTAAGTGCCCTGTATAGGTTTACCAATTTTTTTTTTTTTTTTTTTTTTTTGTGATGGAGTTTCGCTCTTTTTACCCAGGCTGGAGTGCAATGGTGCGATCTCGGCTCACTACAACCTTCGCCTCCTGGGTTCAAGCAATTCTCCTGCCTCAGCCTCCCGAGTAGCTGGGACTACAGGTGTGCGCCACCATGCCCAGCTAATTTTTTTTGTATTTTTAGTAGAGACAGGGTTTCACCATGTTGACCAGGATGGTCTCGATCTCTTGACCTTGTGATCCACCCGCCTCGGCCTCCCAGAATGCTGGGATTACAGGCGTGAGCCACTGCACTGGCCCAATTTTTAAAAATCTTTTACACCTGATTTTTACTGAGCTTTTTCTATGTTTAGATATGTTAAGACACACACATAGTTACCATTTTGTCATAATTTCCTACAGTATTCAGTACAGTAACTTGCTGTATAGATTTGTTGCCTATGATCAACAGGTTACACTATGTATAGCCTAGGTGTGTAGTCGGCTGTACCACCTAGATTTGTGTAAAAGTCCACTTTTATGATATTCGCTCAACAATGAAATGGTCTAACGACAAGTTTCTTAGAATGTATCCCTATCGTTAAGTGACACATGACCCTCTCAATGTATGTAAATGACCAGATAGTTCATTTGGCACCTACGCTGGATAACAGATAGTAGATGCTCAGTAAATATTTGGCGAATAAACTGCAAAGCCATCTGAGTGAGCAGTTCAGTTTGCTAATAGAGCAAGGGAAGTGGCATCTGCATGTATTTCATTGTATTCCAGGCATTTTACAAGCTTAGGGTATAAGAGGCTAAGGACTACAACCTTCCTAAATGAATAGAATGTTTCCATAGATGAAGAGTGTTCTACTCACACTAGGAAAGGTGGAACTCAAAATGCATTTAATTTAATCTCTATGTTTATTATTGGTGCTACAATATCTACCTGCCAGGGACCTGAGACCTAGGCTTACTTGCTGGCACTATGATCCTATTGTTCATCTGAACCTGGCTGTGGGGAAAGCAGCAAGGAGGTTGTGAGTCCAATTGGAAGAGCTTCTTTGGATCCTGCTACTCAGAAAGAGCATGGGCACAGGGATCAGAAATACTGGGTAACTTATTGGCTGTGTGGACTTGGGTGAGTCACATAGCCTCTCTGAGCTCTAGTTTACTTTTCTCTAAAACGTGGTAAAAATAACTAGCTCTCAGGAGCATTATCCAGGATTAAGCATGCTAACATGTGAAACACCACATCTAGTACTTGATATATACTAGATGCTCAGTTGTACACTCTTTACCCTTCCCTCTCACCTTTCATTTTTTCCTACAGCAATGAGTGAAACTTAAATCGTAGCCTCAGCCTGGTGATGCACTGAGAGGAGCCTGAGGTCTGAAGTCTTCAGCTGGTGTGGTTGACTGTCCACAGTAACTTAGCAGCTGGGCTTCACCTGCAATAGCACATTCTACTCCATTCTAATCTTGCTGTCTGGCAAGAAAGGTGCTAATTGAAAACCCCAAAGAACTCCCACATTCTGGAGGAATCAAGAGGCACAGATGAATCACTTTCCCCATTAGTTGCTGCTGGGTATTTGCCAGCAGGAGCTGAGACCATCTCAGATAGCAGACCTGTTGTTTCTCTGCTGACAGTCTTGGGTGCCAGCATGGCCAAGAAACAAGGACATGATCTCTGGACCATATTGAAAGGGATGTACACCCAGAGTACCCTAGGAGACTGATCCAGGGGAGGTCATAGTCATCGTGGAGAATGGGAAGGAGGAGACAGTGACTCTTCAGAGTAGCTTAGTGGCTGAGACATTCTGTAGATTATAGGGAAATCATTCAGCTCAGGGTCTTCGACCACTGTGGGGCTGCTGGCATCCACCTCATGAATTGGAAGGCTTGCTTCATTTCCTAGGAGGTTTATATCAGAGTAGTGGAGTGCTGAAAATGCAATGCCTTTCCTCCTGGGAGAGGGAAAATATTTGGTGAATAAATCTGTTTCACTTTCATTTTAAAGTGAAATAGTAAAACACAGCATGAACTTTAAAATGTGCATGCCCAGTGTATCCACTTTTAGGAATTCTTCATCATTTTGTCAGTGATATTTTAAAAATATATGGAACTGTTCAACTCAGTGCTATTTATGGTTGTATAAAATTGGACACAACATACATTTCAATCATTTGGATACAAGTTAAATATGTTTGCCATATCCATAGGTTGGAATATTATGTAGCCATCAAAATAAACTTTTAGTTAGTCTTTAATAAGCTAGGAAAATGATCTTATAGTATGAAATAAGGACACTGGGAACAGAATTATACATAATGCATGATATCTACTGCTTAAAGTTCACTGAAAGAAGACTAGAAGTAATTATGCCTAAAAGTTACTACCAATTGCCTCCAAAAAGTAGGATTACCATTCCTTTTTTTTTTTTTTGCCTTTTTATATTCCTAAATTTTATCTACTGAGCATAAAAATTGACAGTGAAACAAAACCTACCAAGAGATACTATTATGAGTGATATTGAACCCAGATAAATTGACGTTCTAGTGGAATTTCAGATAACACCAGGGGAAATTGTTGGAATAAGAGCCATCTCATGCCTGTTGAATGACGCCACCTAGACAGTGGTCTATAGAACTGACCATTGAGCCAGCTCTGGCAACACTGGGCTTGAGATATGGCCAAAAATGTGTGAGGGGCAGTTGGAAGTGTGTGCCTGTCACAGAGTCAGGAGATCCATCATAATCAGCTTGTTGTGGGGCCCTGGTAGAAGAGGAGGAGGGCTTCTACTATGTGTTAGCCCTATTTTCTGAGCAAAGCAAATGCTCCATTCATGTGTGATCTATGACTGTCCAGACAGGTGTAAATTGGAATGCTTCTCAGATTGGCTCCCTCAAGGGATGGCACTAACAATAAAATAATAACAGGTTTATTTATAGCTCTTCTATTGAAGTACTTGAGAATTTCTTTTTTTAATTCTGCAATTCATCCAAGTTTTGGAAACATTGACAATTATTTTCATTTCTTCTTGAGAAAATATGGTCAGTGACATGAAGGCTATTTAAACACCTTCAGCAACCTCCAAAAGACCTTTATTACTGACCCTATTTCCTACAAAGTACCACCTTCTCTGCCTCACTGACTGGGCATTCACGGCCAACTTGGATTGAGAACTCCCCATTCATTTGGTAAGCATGCTGTGAGCTCCACCATCTGCTAGAGCCAATCTTTTCTCATAGAGCCATGGAACAGGGGGAACACAAATAGGAACCCCATGGCTGAATTGTGCATTCCTTCTGGGATCCTGTCTTCTTCTTTCCCTGTGGCTTATGCATAAGAGCAAGGTGGATCTTGAAGGGCAATTGAGGAAGTATAGTTGTGGGCCTGGCAGCTCAGAAAGCAGAGCATGTCTACCTAAGGTTTGGAGTCTGTATTCATTTTCTATGCTGCCATAACAAAGTACCAAACACTGGGTGGCTTAACCCAAAAGAAATGTTTTGTCTCACAGCCCTGAAGCCTAGAAGTCTGAAATCAAGCTATCGGTAGGCTCATGCTGCCTCTGATGGCTGCAGGGGAGGATCTTTCCTTGTCTGTTCTAACTTCTGGTGGTTGGCAGCAGTCTTTGGCATTCCTTGGCTTGCAGATACATCACTCCAGTCACATGGCCATTATCTCCCTGTGTGTCTTCTCATCATCTTCCTAATGTGTCTGTGTCCAAATTTCCCATTTTGATAAGGACATAAGTCATACTAGATTGGAGCCCACCCTTGTGACTTCATTTTAACTTGATTACCCCCATAATGACCCTATTTCCAAATAAGGTCACGTTCTGAAGTTAGGACTTCAACACATCTTTTTTGGGGGAACACAATACAACTAATAATAGGTCCTAAGGCTGACTCCACCAACTGTGTAGCCTTGGAAATCATACAGTGTCTTTAAACCTCAGCCACCTCCTACTCTGTAGATTGGGAGTAAAAATGATATCTAAGTCCCGGGGTCATCGTGAGGTCTAAATGGTATAAAGCTCATAACATGATAACTGACTCATGATAAATGTGAGTTCTCATTGTTCCACTTACTGGCCACACTGTGAGGATGATTATCCCATTCAGGTGAGATTGTCTGGCTTTAACCAACTAGAGCTGACACCATGACCTTGACTCCACAGGGCAGAGGGTCTGAGTGTACCATACCAGCAGGGACCTCCCAGCTGGATTGGTTGGATGTTTCCAGCAAAAGCATAGTGCCAGAAACAGGCTGGTGATAAATCAAAGTTTGCTGAACTGAACAATTGGAGCTTGCCATTTTTATACAAAGTCACAGAGGCCATCTTTGCCATGAAGTCTGCCAAATATTGGAAAATAAGCGGTCTTCAAAGAATAAATCTGGGGTCAGACTAGCAAGCATTGAATTGAAAAACATGATATGTCCATGCCTATTCTTTTATGCTACCAACTTTTTCTTCTCTATGTTCAGATTCCCTTTCTGTTCCATAAGAGGAGGCTGGTACCCTCCTGCCTCAAGGACTTTACACTTGCTGTTTTTCTAACCAAAATGCAGTGTGTAGGTACCCTCCACCCTCCCAGCTCTCCAATTTTTCTAACTAATTGCTTATTACTTTTTCTAACCATTATATCCTCCCACAGTTATTTTCCTGTGTATTTCCTTCTTAACAGTTAACACAGTTTGCCATCACATCTTCAGTCTTGTGCTTCTTCATTTGATATTTGCCTTTTCCATTAGGCCTGGCCCCTGACTACAAGGATCATGCTAGCTTGATTCTCCATGGGCCACCCACATCTAGCTCAGATCCTGCACAGAGTGGGTGCCGGACTGTTTTGTGAATATCCAATGAATGGAAACAGTCACTATTCCCCAATAACATGTGGGCCATTACGCTGAAGGAGGCTGATGATCCAGGGAAGATGAATGGTTTATAGTCCGTACTTTCAGATAATTTATATTTAAGCAAATCTGTTAAGAAGTCAGTTCAATTTCACGCAAGGTGATAAACAATCCTACAGCCAGCGCCATCTTTGGGTTTGTGGGCTGTGCTCAACCTCATTCCCTTTGGGGCTCAGGTTAACAGGATAATTGTTTTAGTTCATTGGAGATCCTATAACAAAACACCAGACACGGGATAGCTTATAGAAAACAGAAAAATTTTTCTCACAGCTCTAGAGGCTGAGAAACCGGCAGGTTGCCAGCCTGGCATGGTCAGGCCCTGCTGAGGGCCCTCTCCTGGCTTACAGACTGCTGACTTCTCGCTGTGTCTTCACATGGCAGAAGGGGCAGACAAACTCCCCTAGACCTCATTTATCAAGGACACTGATCCTATTTTCCAGACTCTACCCTTATGTCCCAGTCACCTCCCAAAGGCCTTATCTCTTAATACCATCACATGGGGGGTTAGGTTTAAACATATGAATTGGGTGCAGGTGGTCACAAACATTCAGACATAGCAATAACCCTGCTCAAAAGCCTCCTTCCCACAAAGAAGTAATGTCAAACAAAGAGGAAACACCAGAAGATGCTATTCTTTACATAAACTCTAAGCATTTGAGCGTATTTCACATATGCCCTGTGACAGTAGTAAAATGACCTTATTACCTAAGGAGGAGAAATGAAGAAATGTCAATTAAAAGGCTTGGATATTTTCTACCATATGACACTCAGTTGACCAGGAAATGGATTCTTTAGCTCAGGGAGGCTATGTGAACCCATCTTCTCTTCATAAAGGGATATCATCTTGAAGGACAGATTTCTTCACCTTCTTTGAAGTGCCTGGTATATAACAGGTGCCCATTCATTATTTCTAATATTCCATGCTTGAGTTTGATTGGCTGAGAGAAGAGCAAGTGACAAAAAAATTAAGTGATTAAATTCTAATCTTATCGTGAAAGTTCACCAAATACCGTTTGCCAAACAGCTGAAAAATGTGTGCAAAAACATGCTATGCAGACTCCCCAATCAATAAAAGCAGAGGCAAGTCTAAACAGCTGCAAAAATGACTTCTGTCAATTTTATTTTTCTGAGGTATGCAGAATTTCAGATCTCCCTGGGGATAGTATAAACATGTGACCTTTGCTGCTGGGGGCCAGGGAATTACATTCTCTTGGGCCTTATACAAATATCCACTTCATAGAGAGAGGGGGGAATTCCATCTCTCTTTCCACATCTAGAAAGCTTGAAAAGTGAACTGCTTTCACATATATTTCGCATGAAAAGTAAGAGGTAGCATCAGGATATTTACTGTATACTGAAATGGGGAGTGTGGCTGTAATTTACCTTGCATTGGCCCAGTGGGGAACTAAAGCATCCTATTAGCATTGCTGGTCTGTGTGAATCACAATAGGCAAATTAGGGACAGAGCAAAGCACCTGTAATACAAATATCCAGGTACTGTGAAGGAAAATGTCAAAGTGGAGTTTGGCTCTGCTGGAAATAGGTTACCTTTAGAACGCATGAGCTCCTGACACCAGGGCCTAGGTAATCTACAACTCTTTCAAGTTATTTACTTGAAGCAGCCAACCTTTTACATTTACATTGGCTTTTTGTTGCCAACAGAAAAAAATAAAAGGTACATGAAAATCAAATGAGAGTTGTTGCAAGGCAGTTTGCTGATAGGCTGGCTCACTGGAGTGCATGTCCCTGAACTGGGAATGCCTTGCCATCATGGCTCACAGCCCAGGGAGCACGTTTCACTCCACCATTTCGTTCCTGCTCCAGCTGATTTCCTAGAAAATAATTGTTTTATTTTGCTCCAGAATTAGAAAATGAAAATGAAGCTGGGAGTTACGAGTCTTAATTATCCTCCCTGGTCTTTTCTGCAGGAATGTAAAATTGATTTTCAAACTTCTCTTCTGAGTTTGATTTAACATTTTAATCTGCATGCCTTCTGTAGGGGGTTGTTGGTAGTCTTGATGATAGTGCAATGAAGAATTAGCCAGTCATATAGAAGGTGCTTGGTTTGAGCTGAGCAGTCCCAGCCTTGATGAGCGGTGCCCGGGGGTCACCTGGTCCATGTCTATGGAAGGCCCTTCATTTCCCAGTCACCTGGATAAGAATGAAGGCTGGAGACACACCTGACAGGCAGCAGGCCTCTGAACTTTTGTTTTGAAGTGTGAAACTGTGCCCTGAGATGCTGACTTATTAGCTCCAAGAATTGACAGAACAGTAAAAGAGTCCATATACTCCTGTAATATTGATTGGGCTGTCATTTATCTTTTTTCTTCAGCTCAAAATATGGATTTTCCTGACACTTGCTTTAACTTGAATTAAACATTTAAAATATGCCTGTTCCCCTTCGGGGTTCCCCACATGAACATTTGGGAGCTTTACTACAATTTTGGGGTTATGGGTGAGACTTGCCAAGGAGTAGAAATATGAGGTCTTGTGTACCTGCGGTTGTTCATCAGTTTCACAGGCAGCTTGGTTTAGAGTGTGAATGCAAGAGCTGGAAAAGAAGTGTGCAGATCCTAGTGTGACCTTGAACAAGTCATTCAGTTACTGTGTGCCTCTTTTGACTCATCTGTCAGATTGTTTGAAAACTGTGAGCAGTGGGGTTGGTGGTGGGGTGAGAGATCGTGTAGGCAGTTTGCTCAGTGACTGGCAGTGAATTTGGCGAAGACTGAGCAGTGTATCCAGCTGTGTTACTGAGGCAGAAGTAAGCCAGGGAAACGCCCTTAGCTTAGGTAAGGTCTCATATCTGAGAAGCATCTTGGTTCACAGTGTGGGATCCATGACATGGCCCACTGCACAAGGCCTGAGAAGCAAGCTGGGCTCTGGTGCAGGGGCCAGACAGATCTTGAAACAGACTGGCTAAAGGAGCTGAAACTTGGCAGCTGGCAGAGAAGCATGGAAGCAGGAGCCCAGAAATGGCCCTATTTGGATCTTTTTGACAATGGATGGTGATCTGGTCTCAGGGTTATTCCCTCCTGTGAAGTCAAAACCATAAAAACATGAGTTTCAGCTTCAGCATGAAGGTGCCACCATTCGTGTTACCAATCGCCAACCTTTACTATGTACTTTCTTCATGCCACCATTATGCAAACTGCTTTAGGCATTTTACCTTCTTTACTTTAAACTTCACAGTAGTCCAATACCGTATAATCTGTTATTCCTCCCATCTTGTGCCTGAGAAGGTTGAGACAGGAGAAGTTAATGTACTTGGGCCAAGGTCACTGAGATAGAAATGCTGCTGCTGGTACTTGAAACCAAGTCATTCCAGTTCCAATTCCAAAGACTCTGGTCTTAACCAGTATACCATTGTTAGGCCCAAATGCCAGGGTGCAGTGTTAGGGTCTGGCCCATGCTGAAGTCCAACAGGAGTGCGTGGATGGGCGATGGCTGAAGGAATGCTCGGGGCGGGGGGCAGGGGCGGGGCGTAAGCAGGTGAAATGTGGTTTTATTCAGCAGCTCTCTCATTAACAGCTTTCACACTTATCTCATCAGCATCTTTCTCACACTGTCCGCCCTGTCTCAGCTGCTCGAGCCGGCCAGTCCCACACACAGCTGTGTGGCCCACGCTTCCCTACCTTCAGGGTCAGCAGCTTAACTCTTTCTCTGGGCATGAGCACAAGCCATGCCCTGCTGTGCTGTGCCGGGCAGAGACATGCTCTGGCTCCCCTCTGTCCATATACGAGACGGACAACTCTGGTTCTCTCTCTCTCTGGGCACCAGCGCCTGCATAAGAGCCATGTTGAGCCATGCCCAAGAGCTGAACCCCATGATCAGCATCAGCAGGGCAGTTATACCTTTTATAGACAGTAGTGGCTCCAAGCCAAGTATGAACTTAACAAACAGGTTATATAACAAGTGGAGTATGCACCTGCGCCCTAAATTCGCTGAGTCATGCAGACCTGGATGTGTGCCTCAGTCTAACCTTAACCAAAATACATCCGTGTACCTTACAACAGTGCTTCTCCTGAACTTACTAAAATTTAGTCTTTTCTATACCCAACCAACTTGACTGCCTAGCTTAAGGCATGACTTAACATAGGTGCTGGCTGTAAAATCAGAGAGATGAGAAAGTACAGATTCTTGCCTCAGGGAGCTCTAAGGGGAAAAATAGATGAGTGAACACCATTGACATGCAGGTGGAAGACCTTGGGTAGGAGGGGAGCAAGGGCACAGTGGAGCATCAAGGAGGTCTCCACTGAGACCTTGGCTTGAGAAGCCAAAGCAAGTTTCTTAGAAGAGGTTGTGCTTATGCTGGATTTTGAAGCTTATGTAGGACTTCTCCTGGTAGCTATAAGAGAGAATTGTCTGTTAGTTGATGAAGATCATGTAGGATGGCTCATTTTCTTGGCAACAAAGGCTACTTGTGGCTATAACAGCTGTTTACTAACCTCTCCATTGGGCAGCTTAGGAGCCTTTCTGCTTCCACAGGTTCCCATTTGCAGATAAATTGCAAAAGTCTGCTTGTTAATAATGGTAGTTTGTTGTTCCTCCTTAATTTCCAGATTAAAAATTTGGCTCATTCATTGCCAATTGGGTCTCTGATGTTCTAACCTTAAACCAGTAATTCCAGAGCAGGGCTTCTCTCCGCCTGAAGTGACCCTTGTCAAGCAGGTATGGGGTTACAAATAAACATCACGTCTTAGAATTCTTATTATACTCAAAGATAAAAGGGCAAAATAGAATTAATTTCAAATTAAAAGGTATTTAGAACTTTATGGAGTGGATTTCAAAATTTACATGATTTAAAAATAAAAGCTTCACTTTTTTAGAAATGTCATAGTTGACGTGGGCTACTTTTTGGTATAGCAATTCCTTCTCCGTAATTGGGAGATAATGGAATGGTTGAATAGGTCTAGGACTCATATTTTGTGTTTCTGGCCAGCATAATACTTAGGGTCAATCATACTCCAGTCCAAGAGCCAACCACTCACTCTCCTTATTGAAGGGACTGGGTTCTATTCCCTGCTGTATAATTTGGTGGTGTCTACTCTTTCATAACAACAAGAACCACGATTGCTTCTCATGCTTCACCAGCAGTAGCTGAAATCTTGCAGTGGTTTAATGTCTTGCCTGAAATTAAAGTAATGGAGATACAACCATAAGAAACCCACTACAGGCTGTGTGGAGTCATAAAACTGTAATGCTGTGAAAGTGCGGCAGCAAGAAATCACTGGTGATGTGAAAGGAGCAAAATAAATATCTGCTGGGTTTTTAATTAACTGCCTGTAAATAATGAAAATGAGCAAATTAGACTCACTTTTAGGAGCAAAATACCATTGTAATTTGAATATTACTATTGATGGAGAGCATGGCACCTTTGATGAGGATGTATAAATCACGCAGCAACTCTCTCTAGCATCTCCGGGAAACTATGCATTCTTTAGCCTATCCGCTTTGTCCCGGGTGGACAAATATCAGCAGTTATCTTTGCCCCCGAGCCTGTGGAGGGTAAAGTGTAAAGAAAAAGCCAGGTGGCCGGACACAGTGGCTCACACCTGTAATCCCAGTACTTTGGGAGGCCGAGGTGGGTGGATCACGAGGTCAAGAGATCGAGACCATCCTGGCCAACATGGTGAAACCCCATCTCTACTAAAAATATGAAAAAAATTAGCTGGGCGTGGTGGCGCACACCTGTAGTCCCAGCTACTTGGGAGGCTGAGACGGGAGAATTGCTTGAACCCGGGAGACGGAGGTTGCAGTGAGCCAAGTTCGCGCCACTGCCCTCCAGCCTGGTGCCTGGTGATGGAGTGAGACTCTGTCTCAAAAAAAAAAAAAAAAGAAAAAAAGCCAGGCACAGAAACTTCTATTCTGCCTCTAGATTCCTATAATGGTAATTATGATCATACTACTGAGAAGACAGCTGTGATTAAGGGGTGGACTCTAACATCAGGGAGATCTGAATTCAAATTTTGGCTCATGATTATTTGATGGCATTGTGCAGGTTTCTTAACCTTTCTGTGCTTCAGTCTCTTCTGTATAATGGAAGAGAACTTGGCATTTGCACAAAGGTTGCTCTAAAGCCATTGGCATAGTACTTGGCACCTGTTAAGTACTCAAGGACTATTATTAAGTGGTGAGAGCTGGCATCCTGCCTTGTTTCTGATCTTAGAAAGGAAGTGTCTAATATTTCACCATTAATATAATGTTAGCTGTAGAGTTCTCATATATACCCTTTATCAGCTTGAGCAAGTTGCTAGTTTACTGAGAGATACTATTATAAGTGGATGTTAAATTTTGGCAAACTCTTTTTTTACATCTGTTGAAATGATCATATGGTTTTTCTCCTTTATCCTGTTAATGTGATTAATTTGATGGAACCTTGTGTTTCTGTGATACATCCTACTTAGTCATAATCTCCTTTATGGAGTTGAATTAAATTTGCTAACATGTATTAAGGATTTTTATATCTATGTTCATGACAAATAGAGCTCTTTAATTTTCTTTCTACTTTAAGATCTGAGATACATGTGCAAGACATGCAGGTTTATTACTTAGGTAAACATGTGCCATGATGGTTTGCTGCATCTATAAGCCCATTACCCAGGTATTAAGCCCCACATGCATTAGCTATTTATCCTGATCTGCTCCCCCCTCCCACACCCCTGACAGTCCCCATCGTGTGTTGTTCCCCTCCCTATGTTCCTGTGTTCTCATTGTTCAGCTTCCACTTATACGTGAGAACATGTGGTGTTTAGTTTTCTGTTCCTATGTTAGTTTGCTGAGGATAATAGCTTCCAGCTCCATCCATGTCCCTGCAGAGGACATAATCTTTTTCCTCTTTATGGCTGCATAGTATTCCATGGTGTATATGTATTTTCTTTATCCAATCTATCATTGATGGGCATTTTGGGTTGACTCCATGTCTTGCTATTGTGAATAGTGCTGCAGCGAACATGCACAAGTATGTATCTTTATAATAGAATGATTTATATTCCTTTGGGTAGATACCCAGTAATGGGATTGCTGGGTCAAATGGTATTTCTGGTTCTAGGTCTTTGAGGAATCACTATACATGGTTGAACTGATTTTTATTCCACCAACAGTGTAAAAGCATTCCTATTTCTCCGCAACTTTTTCATCATCTGTTGTTTCTTGATTTTCAGTAGTAGCCATTCTGACTTGCATGAGATGGTATCTTATTGTGGTTTTGATTTGCATTTCTCTAATGATATATGATGTTGTAGCTATTTAATTTTCTTTACTTGTGATATCTGTAACAGATTTTGGTATTAGGGTAATGCTAGCCTCTTAAAAAGAGTTAAAAAGTATTCTTTCCTCTATTTTCTAAAAACAAATTATGTATGATTAATGTTATTTTGTTTTTGAATTTGATAGAATTCACCAATGAAGCCATCTGGGCCTGTAGTTTTCTCTGAGAAAAGGTTTCTTTAAAAAAAAAAATATATATATATATATATATATAAAATATTCAAATATATATATATATAACATATTGAATATGTTATATATATATATAACATATTCAAATTCCTTAGTATATTACTTAAATATGATAATAAAGTTTTTCATCTACTTACTTTGAGTTTACTTTGCTTTTCTCTTTCTAGCTTCTTGACTTTATATTTTCTTTCTTTTATAATACATGCTTTCAAACCTATGGATTTCTCTCTAAGCACAGAATTGACTACATCCCACAAATTTTGATATGTAGTATTTGTATTATCTTCAGTTCTAATTATTTTTTCATTTTTCTTTTAATTTTTCCTCTGATACATGATTCTTTTAAATGTGTACTGTTTAATTTACAAACATCTAAAGTTTTTCTAGATCTCTTTATTGATTTCTGATTTATTTCCATTGTGGTCAGAGAATATATTCTGTATATTTTAAGCCATTTAAATTGATTGAGACTTGTTTTATGGCCCAGCA
The DNA here is from genome assembly GCA_963573385.1 of Cacajao melanocephalus. Taxonomy (NCBI): domain Eukaryota; kingdom Metazoa; phylum Chordata; class Mammalia; order Primates; family Pitheciidae; genus Cacajao; species Cacajao melanocephalus. The sequence continues at coordinate 26,501 of CAUYLG010058797.1, forward strand.
TATGTTCTTTATGAACATAACATGTGAGATTGAAATAAATGTGAGCTCTGCAGTTAGGTGTAGTATTCTATACATATCACTTGGGACAAAACAGTTGATAGTATTATTTATATTATTCATTACTTTATTGATTACTTCATGCCTTACTCTTCACGATTGTGGAGTGTATTTCTCCCTTTAACTCTATCCATTTCTGCTTCAAGTGTTTTGAACATACCAATAAGAACTTATTTAACGTACTTATTTAATACAGTCATCAAACATCTGAGTTATCTCCAGGGTAGCCTCTGTTGTCTTTTCCCTTAGGAAAAGGTCCTATTTCTTGGCTCTTCATATGTCAAGTAAGTTTGAACTGTATCCTGGATATTTTGAATGTTAGGATGAAAACACTCTGAATTGTCGTAGTCCTTCAAAACGTATTAATGTTTTGTTTCAACAGACCATTAATTTGGTTAAGCTCAAACCGCAAATTGTCTTTTTGCCTGCTGTGGGCAGCAGTTTGATCTCGGTTCAAAGGGCTTTCAGTCTGTCCCCACATGCCGGGGACTGGGGCCACCCACAGACTTGGAAAGGGTTTAAACACAGAGTATGGGCCTCCCCTTTTCTGGCTATCTTCTCTCCAGGATTCCCCTCTCACACTCAGGCAATCCTGTTTACCTGCTAGAAAGACAACAGGCTTTCTATCGAAGTTTTAGCCACGCTGTACCACAGGGTTGCAGCTGCCCTCAGGGCAAAGGATCAAAACAGAAAACTTATCCATCCCTAGTAGCTTCCTCCAAGTTTCAACTCCGTCCTCAAATCTGCCTATTTTTAATCACTCTCTATAGCCCTTCAGTATTTGCGTGGGGAGGGAGGGGAGTGGGGGGGTGGATATTTTTCCAGGTTTGTGATGTTATTGCGAGAGAGTCAGTGTGCTTACTCATCCACATCACAGGCTGAACTCCCCAGGTCACTTTGCTTGTTCTCTGTCCCCAGATTTCATTTAAACGTGCAGTACATGACATTTTATATGAATTTGAGTTATTCTAGTTAGAACTAGTGCAATAAGAATATTAACATATGATTTGATATGTAAGATATAATTATTTTATAAAGTAATTTTATTAAAATAACATATTAAATTTATTTTAGAATATTAAGATTTTCTTTTTAAAGAATTACAGTGTAATAACTAAGCAAATTGTAAACTACAACCCTATTGCCAAAAGACTTCCACCTTAGCTGATAGTCAATCAGTGAAAGCCATTTCTCAGTACATACATCTGGATTTCTGGAAGGGACAAAGATGCTATTATTTTGAAATGTAATGTCATTAAAATTTTAAAATATTTTTAAATACTATAACAATACCATCTAAGCAGTTGTTAAGAGGCAGTGATCATTTAAGCCCTGATAAGTGGCAGTTTGGGAACTGAAGCTAAATGTGAATTAACCATCTAAAAAAGGTCAAATGTGCTGTTGTTTTAAGAGGGAGCGTTACCCTAAGTATTAATTTTAATGATATATGCTGTTGATTAGGTAGAGCAGCAGTATCCAACAGAAACGTTATTCAAACTATACAAATAATTGTATAATATCTAGTAGCCACATTTTAAAAGTAAAAAGAAATAAGTAAAATTGATTTTAGTAATATATGTTGTTTAACCCCAAAATAACCAATATTCTCATTTCAACATGTTATCAAATAAAAAATTATTAATGAGAAATTTTCTATTCTAATTTTAGTTTAAAAACTCTTTCAGGTGGGGCACTGTGGCTCATGCCTGTAATCCCATCACTTTGGGAGGCTGAGGCGGGCGGATCACCTGAGGTCAGGAGTTCAAGACCAGCCTGACCAACATGATGAAACCCTATCTCTACTAAAAATACAAAAATTAGTTGGCCATGGTGGTGGGCACATGTAATCTCAGCTACTCAGGAGGCTGAGACAGGAGAATCGCTTGAACCTGGAAGGTGGAGGTTGCAGTAAGCTGAGCTCGTGCCATTGCGCTCCAGCTTGGGTGACAGAGCAAGACTCCATCTCAAAAAAAAAAAAAAACAAAAAAAAGTCTTTCAAATCCTGTGTATATTTTACAGTCTAAGACATCTCACATAGGACTCTAGATTTGTATCAGAAATATTTGATCTATATTTAGAGTTTATGTAATTCATAGTTGAAAAATTGATTCATATAACCAAACATACTTGCAAGTTTTCCAGTAACTGAATTGAGTGTCTGTTATTAAATTTAAATTTAAAAAAAATAAATCTTAAACTCTAGTTCTTTGGTCACACTAGCCACACTTCAAGCATTCCAAAGCCACATTCTGGCTAGTGGCTTCTGCGCTAAAGAGCACAGACATAGAGTATTCAAAAAGTCATTTTTTGAGGAAGATCTTTCAATTCATGCCTGTCTAAGTTCCTAGACAGAAATGACAAGAAATAGAAAGAAGAAGAAGAAGAAGAAGAAAATAAAATTAAAAAACAGATGGTGTTTTAGTCTGATTTCCTGGTGCTTATAATAGTTGAAACTGGGTAATTTTTTTGTAAACAAATGAACTTACTTTTTACAGTTATGGAAGGTGAGAAGTCCATGGTGGAGGGACCACACCTGATGAGGCGCTTCTTGCTGCTGCGGACTCTGCAGAGTCCGGGGACAGCACAGGCGTCATATGATAAGACAGCTGCGTGTGCTCATTCAAGTCTCTCTTCTTATTATCAATCCACCAGTCCCACTCCCATGATAACCTGTTAACTCATTAATCCACAAATTAGCAGAGTCCTCCAACCTAATCAGCTCCTAAAGGCCTCAGCCTTCAACACTGATTAAATTTCAACATGAGTTTTGGAGGGGACAAACATTCAAACCATAGCAGATAAGGACAAAGACTTGGGGTAACTTCTGACTGATTCAACTATGGGGCCTCATCTCAGCCTTGTATTTAGACACTGAGAAAAAGGGGAGAGGGAGAGAGATTCCAAAGATTTTATCTGTCAGCATGATTTGTACCAATTCTATTTGAATATTACGTCTTCCTCTGGTTAATTGAGGATGCTGCAGTATTCAGTCCCAATATCTTGAGAGCTCATTGACACTCAAAAACCTCAAATATGTTTAATTGTTGGGGCCTACGTGCAGCTTCTATTTCTGAAACTTAGGTGTAAGCCACTGAATGGGGTCTTAGGCTTCTGGGAACCTCCATGCCTGCTAAGATTCCCTCCTTATGGGAGGAGGCTGCTTACAGAGGTGTTGCGGATGGAGATAACTGAACATGTTAAGGGCCATTATATTTATATGGGACTTCTTTAACTCTTCAAGGTGTTTCAACATCCGTTATTTTCCTAAAGGACAAGTAGGAGTTAACCGAGGTAGGTTCCAGGTAATGATCATGGAGGGGTCTGACTAATGTATCATCTCAGAGCTGTGGGCAAACAAGATCGCTTCATTGTTGAATAAGATTCTCTACTCCTGCTTGACAGTGGGAAAGGGATTTATCCACATCTTGTAATTGGGTCCGGGACAGTATTTCTGGAAACACAGGGTTTAAACACTCTCTTGGCAAATATTAAAAATTTAGGTATTACAAAGTCAGTCGTCATCCTTTTCCAAGTGTTTTCATTGCTCCCTTCCTCCTCTTTGCATCTGCCAACACCTGACTAGAATTGTGGGCACCTCAGAATCAACCAGTACCTGGGCAAGAGGGCTGGGAGTCCTTAACAAGGGAAAAGGCACAACATCAGAACTCAGGAAGGGCCTGTCTGGGCTAGTCTGCCATCTCTTTCTGCTGGCTTGCTCATAAAACTGTCTGAAAGTTAAACTAGCTTTGTGTGTTTGTTTGTTTTTGAAACAGTCTCTCTCTGTCACCAGGCTGGAGCTCAGTGGCGTAGTCTCGGCTCACTGCAATCTCTACCTCCTGGGTTCAAGCAATTCCTCTGTACAGCCTCCCAAGTAGCTGGGGCTACAGATACACACTACCACACCCGGCTAATTTTTTGTATTGTTAGTAGAGATGGTGTTTCACCATGTTGGCCAAGATGGTCTCAATCTCCTGATCTTGTGATCCACCTGCCTAGGCCTCCCAAAGTGCTGCGATTACAGGTGTTAGCCACTGCACCCAGCCTAAATTAGCTTTTTATAAGTCATTCAACCCACTCCCTGCCTTACTACATTCTCAGTGTTTTAGAAAAAGAAAGTTCTATTCTGAATGTAGTATGATGACCATAGGAGGATGATGGTTTTATTCCCACTTTACAGATGAGAACATGGAGGTATGGTTCATTTTCAAAGTTATGAAGATGACAGATGAAGAGTTTGAATCTAGGTTTACCTGACTTTTAGGTGCCGACCTATATGGCCTGCAATATCTTAAAATAGAAGCACTGAAATGCCATTGTAAAGAGAGGGACATGAAGTGTCCGGGGGACAAGGCCTATCTCAGCAGAATCAGTTTCAGGAGCTGAAACTCCTTCCTTCTTGCAGTTACGGCAACTTCTCTGTGGTGGGTATGTGACAGCAAGCAACTGATTCTGGAAGTATTTAGGAGGCAAGATGAGGCCATCATTGTTTGTGTTCCCACAACACCCAGAAAAGACACCTATTGTGGCCTTTGCAGTACTTCACTGCACTTAACTTTTTGTTCATTTGCCTCCTTCTCATGTCTGCAAACACAGTGCTGGTTTCTGATTCCTCCAATTCTCCAGTTCCAGGCAATTGAGGGCACATAGAGATGCAGGCTGTTTTCACTGTTGCCCTAAATAATTACCTGGCCCATAGTAAACAATGAATAAATGTGAACTGCAGTGATTTTTGTAAGTTGTTCCTCATTTTCTTCTTACTATATTATTTATGTCCAGGGAACTTTTGCTGAGTGAATGAGTACAGTATGTTTTTGTACTTGGCTCCTTTAATTCCAGAACGACTGGGCACCCGGCAGACCATTATTTCAAGCTCCACTTGATCAAATTATGACTAGCTGAGTCACAGGGACCTCTCCAGGTCTCTCAGCATATAAATAAGTTTTACATCATGTATTCACCCAACAAATATTGCCAAAGGAAAAAAAACGAATTGTCTTTATTTGCTTTTCAGAAACATAATAACTACCGTGTTAATCTTCCAAAAGAGGGAGATTTTGTTCTTGGAGCAAAGCTTTAGAAAAATGACTTTTAAAATAAAAGAGTATGTTTTATTTTGCTCAATTCTAAGTAGACAGAAAGCTGCAAATGGTGACGACAGCTCCCCTCGCCCTGCTTTGGTTTCTAATGGGAACCAGGGTGAGTTATCACCATGTATCTCGCTGCTTGCAGGCCAGAAGGCAGGATTTATTACAAATGTAATAATAAAAAGTAGATAGATCTTTATACTTCCACGTCTCTTTCACATTTAGTGTGTCATTGTAGCCTCATGGCACTTTCAGGATTAGGCATGGTTAGTATCTTCAGCTGTAATAAAGAGGAACTTGAGAACCACCCAAGGTCACACAGCTAACAAGGGCAGAGATGGAACTCAGCAAGGCCTGTCTGAATATCCCCCACCCGGATGTGTGAAGAGGCACCCTACGTAACGTCCTGCAAACCTTTCCCTTTAGCTTTCTACTTTTGAAGATTTGAAGTGTTTCATCTGAAGTGGAGGGCTTGAAGTCAATGTTGTTGTTAAAATATAGATTTATTTCTACATTCAGCCCTAAGGTGATATTCTGGCATGATTACATCTTCTTGTGATTAGCACTTGTCTTTTTCCATCTTATTATACTTAAAGTGACTCCAGATGACCCTTGTAGAGAGGGACATTTAAAAACTTCACCCAGCCCTCTGGCAGTGTGGTCAGTGTTGACTACCTGCCAAGTGTGTTCCAGAGAGGACAGTGTGCAGCTGAGAGCAGATAATACCGTACTCTGTCTGGAGGAACCTCAGCAATCTGAAAGAGAAGGCTTTATAAAAGCCAACTATTTCCTCAAACCTGGAGGCAGAGACTTGGCCAGGTGTTTGCTCCAGGAAAACCACCTTCATGATTTGAGTTCAGTGTTTCTCAAAAGAACTCTATAAGCATCTGGAGTGAGATGCTTCTTAGTGGTATATGACTGATCTGCTCAGGGCAAGATACTGGGCATCCTTGACTTTTGCCTAGTGAATGCCATTAGCAATCCCCCATCACTGCGATGAGCAAAAACAGTCAGACAAAACATCCCCTCAGTAAATTCTCCTTGTGGGAACAGTACTGGCCCTAGATGAGATTGTGCAAATGCACAGAATGTTGTCATTCAGGGGGGAAAATGTGTGTAACAAACTGTGGCTGATAGGTGCAAGGTGCTTCAAGGAGTCAGATTGTTTGAATGTCAGATGTGCGACATTCAAAATATTTCTGATCTGAATGATCTTCACCTTCAGCCTTTTCACTTCTTAAACAGGAACAGGGAGTTTGCCAGAGGTATGTGACTTTTCTTCAATATAATGACAGGGAAAAGAGCTAACAATTACACAGTGCTTACTCCATGCAAGGCACTGTTCAGCGCTTAGTGTATGTTAATTCATTTAATCCTCCCAAAAACCAATAACCCTATGAGTTAACTGCTATGAATACCATCCCACTTACAGATGAGGAAACAGGCACAGAGAGGTAAGTGACTGCCCCGCAATCCCATGGTAGTTAACCACATAACTAAGATTCCAACCCAGCCCGTCTGGGCCAGACTTGGATAAAGGTGTGGAAAAAATTTCCCCGATTCCACAACAATTTATTATGTGGACATACAGTTCTTCTTAGATAGTCTTACTGCAAAGGCCTAGCTGTGGAATACAAAGCAAAGTAAGCTGCTCTGAGGTTGGGAGCACTTTGCAAGGTGATGGGTCATGTTTTTAGCATCAGGGGCAGGAAGTGGAATTATGAGCTAGGGGGACACTATTGTTGGTAAACTGTAAAAATGGCAGTTCTCATGTTTTTTAGTCTTATGATCCCTTTACACTCTTAAATATTGTTAAAGATTCTCAAGAGTTTTTCTTTATGTAGGTTATACCTACATGTCCAATATTTACTGTATCAAAAATTAAAACTGAGGATCTTTCAAATGCTTATTTATTTTAAAATAAAAATAATAAACTCAATACATATTAACATAAATAACATAATTTGACAAAAATATATTTTTTGGAAAAACTAGTGAGAAAAGTGGCATTGTACATTTTTTGTAAATTTTTGCAGCCCCTAATATTTAGCTTAATAGAAAACAGCTAAGTCCTCATATCTTCTGCCTTCAACCTGTTGTGATGTGTTATTTGGGTGGAAGTATGTGAAGAAAATATGACCTCACCTAGGTATGTAGTTGGAAAGGGAATGGTATTTTAATAATAATATTATAGATAATACTAAGTTATAGATATTCTTCTCTGATACTACACCAGAGCTCTACAGGTAATAATTTCCTAAAGATTATGTAAAAATGAATCTGAAATTGCATTAAACTTATACATTGTCTCCATTCATGAAAGCTGCTATGACAGAATACCTTAGACTGGTGTCTTCTAAAGAACAATTTTTTTTCTCACAGTTTTGGAGGCTGAAAAGTCCAAGATCAAGGCACTGACACATTCAGTGTCTGTTGAGGGCCCATTTCCTCATAGATGGCACCTTCTCACTGTAACCTCACATGGCAGAAGAGGTGAGGGATCTCTCTGGAGCCTTTTATAGAATGCAAATCACGACCTAATTAACTCCCAAAGGCTCCATCTCCTAATACCTTCACTTTGGAGATTTGGTTTCACTGTATGAACTTGGGAGAACATAAGCATTCAGTCCATTGCATGTTGTTACATTAAAATCCATGCAAGTTTCTTGTACTTTGAATCTTTTACCCATACATGACTGTGTGACATTATGCATTGGTTGTTTGAAAGATACTGGTTCATGGTTAAGTGGATCCTTCAAAAGTTGACATATTTCATTATGCAATATCAAGTCACATGCATTAATATCACTACCCATCTTATCAGACAAGTATTGAGATATTGGTAAATTGTTAAACTCCCTGTGGCAGATACAGGCTTCCCCAAATTGAGAGTTTTAATTTCATCATTGGCAACCAATACTCTCAGTTCCTTTTCTTGACGTGACAGGCTTACTTCAAAAACTGTCTGCCACGCATTCAAATTTGAATAAACTTGGTTTGTCTGTCAGTCGTTCTTTCAAGTAAAAAATGTCATTGTACGAAAAATGTTTCTCATTCAGTTCACAATTAATTTAGATCATACAAGTGCTTTTCCTAGGCACAAACCAGTATACTTTGCCATGCCAAGGTGTTTAATATGAACTTTCCATTTCATCACACAGAATATTAAAAAGACATGAACTCAAAGATTGTGACTTAATAAAAATTGATATTTACTGCATCATTAAAGTCATTCTTAAATGAGATCGGCTGTTTTCCCCTAACTGTATGCTGTGATGAAGAATGCAGTTAGCCACTCACTAGGCTACTTTTACTCCCCATTGCTTTTATGTCATCCGGGCAAATGGCAACACAGTGAAAAAGTCACATAACATCTTAGTATTAATATGATGATCACTTTGACTTTTTGAACCCTTACAAAGTGTCTTGGGGATGCCAGAGGTTGACGGAGTGTACTCAGAACCACTATCCTATGACATCACACTCGCCCAGTAAGTGATAAGCCACATGAAAGAACAAAGAGGGTGCTGACCATAGATGCCAGGATTTCAGTGCTTGATCGGCTTCATGCTGTCCAAGTGACCTTGGATGAACACTTAATCTCTCTGAGGCTCATCTAAAAAATAAAATTAACATACTTTGTTATTCAAACATATTCAAAGGAAGGAGCAAAATGTACTCTAAAAATCAAGTTAAATACCTTTCCCCCAGAATCCTTTGTGCAGTATTAAGAGACAACTACACCAACTTGTGCCGGTGTCTTAGGAGGTGCATTTCAGCTGAGAAACAGGTAACTATGAGATACTTGCTTATAGGACTGAGGGTCCAGGGTCATCATATCTCACTCAGGCACAGCAGGGGCTCGTCTTCCGGTCTGGCCCTGAAGGGGGCTCTTGGTGAAGCCCTAGTTCAGCCACCTTGGGCCACAACCCATGTGAGATGGCAGCCAAGGCCTGGTGGCCTGGTGCTGCTGGCATCCTTTTCCACGCAGCCCATGGCTGGCCTCACGCCCATGCTCATCTGTGTGTTGTCCACACACAGTTCCCAGCACAGTAGCAGTTCTTCCACCCAAAAGCATATTGGAGGGCGAGATTTTGAAGGTGATATCCTCATATGAAAACCATTAGGTCTGACCTTTTACTTAAGTATGTCATCCTCCCACTGCAGTGCTCTGTTAGTATAGTAACAAATTCTAGTGACACGCCTCACAAAAAGAGTTCTTATGTAAGATGCAAGACAGCACAATGTGTCTTACACTGACACTGAGGACTGCAGTTTTAAATATCTTTCTAGGATTTCATCCTGGGACCTTTCTTCCAGAAGTCTCTCTTTCAACTTGTCATGATGTTTTTAAACTTCTGCTTGGTATAGTTATAAGTAAAGATATATTAAATTATTAGCTTCAATTTTACTTTTTCTATTTATATTATGCAATGCCCATTTTTAAATGCAAATATAAGACCATTTTACTAGCATGTGGAATACCAAAATTACAGAATTTGTATTTTATAGTTCATGCATGCATATGTATTTAATTCTTACCTCAATACAATAAATACTACACACACAGAAAAAAAAAAAAACTCAACTGTTTTAATTTCACTTTTTTTTTTCTTTTTCAACTTTTATTTTAGATTCCGTGGGTCCATGTGCAGGTTTGTTACGAAGGTATATTGCTTGGTGCTAGAGTTTGGAGTATGACTGATAACCTCACCAAGAAAGTGAGCATAGTACCCAATAGGTAGTTTTCCCAACCTTGCCTCCCTGCCTCTCTCTTTCCGTTTGTATTCCCTAGGGTCTGTTCCCCATCTTTATGTTCGTGTGAATATGACTCTACCTTTGGGTAACTGATAGCAAGGGCAGCCTGAAAAGTAAACAAGCAATGGGTCGTCTGATCTTCTTTCCTCTCTGCCAGCATTTTCAGTGTAAGTGATTGGCTAACACAGGAGGTAACATGAATAAGAAAGGCTACAACAGGGTTCCTTGGTTGTTCACATTTCTTAGTTTTCCACTCTCTCTTTTTGCATTTGAAAAAAGTTGTTGTTCTAAGGGAAAGTGTGGCCTCTTGGGGAGGTCAGCTTCCTACTTACTCACTTGAAGGTATAACATGATTAACTTGTTCTCACGCTGAGTCCCACTGAAATCCCACACGTTGTGCGTCCATGGGAATTCTGAATGCTATATGCAAATGGGGCAGCAAGACGTGGTGGACATGCATATTGCACCCCTGTCCTCTGCTCATAACATGCTCCATTGTCCCCATCAGACCTTTTTCACAAAACACACGTTCAAAGATAAAATTATTAAGAACTTCGAGGCTGGGCACAGTGGCTCACGCCTATAATCCCAGCACTTTGGGAGGCCGAGACAGGAGAATAGCTTGAGGCCAGGAGTTTGAGACCAGGTTGGGCAACGTAATGCGACCCTGTCTCTGCAAAATAAAAAAATTAGCTAGCTGTTGGTGGCACACACCTGTAGCCCCAGCCACTCAGGAGGCTGAATTGGAAGGATTGCTTGAGGTCAAGAGTTTGAGGCTGCAGTGAGCTATGATCACACCACTGCATTCCAGCCTGGGTGACAAAGCAAGACCCCATCTTAAAAAAAAAAATGAAGACAGAGACAGCAGAGATATAAACCAAACTCAGGATGCTTCTGACCACAGGACCCAGGGTGGCTCTCAGGTCACACACCTGTGAAGCTGGCCCTGCCCCATGGCCTCCACTCCTGCCATACCGGACGTGCAGTCTTTTGGACTCGCCATGTTCCTTTCTGCTGAAGGGTTCTAAGGCATCATGTTCTTAGGGAGGCCCTCCCCACCTTGCCTGACCAGGTCAGAATACTTTCAGCACCACATCGCTCTCCTTTAATGTACTCATCGCAATCACCATCCTTCTTTCAGGTACTGATGATTTGACCCCTTATTTCCCTTCCTACCAGATGGCAAGCAGCTTGTAGGCCAGGGCTTGGTCTAGTTTTGTTAATTACTGCTTTACCAGTGCTTGGCACATAGTCTCTAATAAATATTTTTTAGGTTAATGAATGTTTATGAGATGGATGAATAAACGAATGAATGGTTTTGCAACCAGAATCCAAGTGTCACGTGAGGAGGTGGGATTAATGAGGGTGACATGAATGTTAGGTTCTGTTCCAGGGTTTGATGAGAACAAAGTGGATCTTGGTTGTCCTTGTTTACTTGTCTTTTCTACTAGGTAAAAAGTACTTTAGGATAAAGTCTCCTTATTTTTTTTTGGGGGGGGATGTATTTTTTAATTCAGTTCAAGTCTCCTTATATTTTAAGGCACCCAAGTTGTTGGTCTTCATGTACCCAGGCCTAGCACAGTGCCTGACATTTAGTCAACCCTCAGAAAAGTTAGTTCTATTGAATGGAATTGTTCAGTAGATGGAAATATGTCACCTAAACTTTATCTTGTCTTCCCTTTGTATCTCCTCTTTCCTCTCTGTCTTCTTTCCCTCTCTCCTCTCCTTTTCTGTCGTTAAGGATTTCTGAGTCTTGAGAAGTACTTTAGTTGTGATCAGACCTTTCCAAGAGAACATTACACTCATCTATTCTAGGTTAAACTTGAGTCTTCAAAGACAAATGGTCTAATTAGCCTTATAACCATGGCAGTGGTTGGACACTCCAGAGAATGCCCCAGAAACAGTCTAGACACATTTGTTGGTAATATTCTCATATTGGCATTGATCTTGGGAGAGAATCACAAGGCAGGCACTTTAGAGGTTCATCTATTCAGCCCTGCTAATTTAGAGCGGAAATTAAACTTGAGAATTTGAGAAACCGTATTCTCCTGCCCTGAAGGCTGCAGCACTTGTCAGAATGCACAGTACAGAAACGTCAAGTGATCTCGAGAAACAGAAGTGAATGGGAACCAGCCTTCTTGTTGGAACGGGGTCCACAACCTGTCTTTCCATTTATTCCACAAATACATTGAGAAATGGCTAGGAGGGGTGGCAGTGGGGTTGGGAGATGGGGGTGGTAGTGAAAGGGGAATGTTAATAATGAAATTGAGGATCGGTGATTTTTTTTTTAAAAGCATAAACGTAAGATTGGTATTGATCGAACATATTGGAAAACATTGTTAGTAAGAGGTCATGGCATGCTTCCTATATGTAAATCAGAGGATTTCTTTCCTGAATGAGACTAGAATTAGAATATAGATGGCTTCTGGAAGCAATCCATGGGGTGGTTCCTTAGAAATTATGGGGCTGTTTGGAGATGGACTAAGGAATCAGCCATACCTGGGTTTAATATTCAACTTTAGCTCTGTGATCTTGAGCAAGTATTTAACCTTTCTGATTTTTTCTCTTTTCAAAAAAATTGAATAAATCGGTGTAAAATACTAGCCTTGCAGGTTTCTTAAGGTCAAATGAGGTTCCCTGGGTAGGGGTAGAAAGCTCGGTGCTGGCGCAGAGCAAGCATGCAATCATGTTATTCCTTCTCATCGCTGTGTCGACTCTTATGAATAGCTGGGCAGGACCTGAACTAGGGTGAGGCAAGAAGGTGCCTGGGTTACCCCGAGAGCAAGGCCTTGTTAAATGGTGCACTCTAGGTACCTTGCTTGCCCCTCCCTGGCCTCAGCAGTGCAGCTGAGACAGTTCAGACCAGGGCTGAGGCATCTTAGGATAGATGCCCCCCTCTCACCACCATCTCTGGGACCATCTTACAGGTGACAGTAGAGAGCCAGGCAGTCAACATAATTTGACTTAAGCCAGTTAGTGTGGCAAGCCTGGAATATGAATCTAGGCCTTTGGGCTCTTGGCCTCTGTTTTGCTCCCTTGAAGCCTATAGCTGAATTCTTTCAGCAATAGAAAACGCGGTGCTCACGTACCACTTTCCACTGTATGATCTCTTTGGACAGCTACATCTTATCCCTCCGACAAGTCTGCAAATTTTCTCAATAGGGACAGAGGACATGTATCAAATTTTCAGCACTTCCCAAGACATGCACAACAGGTTTTGCATGCAGTTGAGGTTCAATGAATAAACATGCATTGATTGAGGAGAAAAGGAGATATTCTCATGGCCTTATAATTTTAACGCATAGAAATAGTTATAATTAACATTAACTCAGCTGAAGGAGAGAAATGCATTAATGTCACAACATGTTCAGCTCTTTAAGATGTTAGCTTTTCAGGCTCCACAGGGACTCTGGAACTCTGGAACTCACATAGATTCTCCCCCACTGTTTTAAAAGAGAAAACTGCAGCTTAGAAGGGGAAGTCGTGGCTGAAGACAGAAAATGGAGAAGTGGGAGAGGTAGAGAGAATTTAGCTGCAGCAATGTAGTAAAGGAAGCAGAAAAGCAGTGCTGCTCGTACATTAGTGAGCAAACACATCACTTGAGGATCCTGTTGAAATGCAGATCCAGTTCAGGAGGTCTGGGGGGAGCATGGGATTCTGTATTTTTAAGAAGCTCCCAGGTGCTGCTGATGCTACTGGCTCATGGACCACGCTATGTGCATAGAATGAATTGCATGGAGGGTTTGAGTTTGTGAATCTGTTCCAATGGAAGCACTGTCTCCAATCTGGCAATTCTCAGGATTCCCACTCACTGTCTTCCATCCTTCTGCAGGGGAAATCTGTGCGTTCAAGATCCATGGCCAAGAGCTGCCCTTTGAGGCCGTGGTGCTCAACAAGACATCAGGGGAGGGCCGGCTCCGTGCTAAGAGCCCCATTGACTGTGAGTTGCAGAAGGAGTACACATTCATCATCCAGGCCTATGACTGTGGTGCTGGGCCCCATGAGACAGCCTGGAAAAAGTCACACAAGTGAGTGGCCTGACAGAGCCCTCTGGATGCCCCTCCCTCCTGTGCCCTGTGCCCACCCCACTTCATTCACATGCTGCTCTTCAGATATGTTTATCCCCTTGTCACACGATGGTGTTCCAGCTTTGCTCAACTGCTTGCCAGTTCTCTGGTCCCATGCAGGCATCTCACAGTCTGCTTTCTACACCTGGAATATTCTACTCCCTCTTCTTCACCTGAAGATACTCCTGTTTAACTTCAGGTCTGAGTTTAGGGGTCACTTCTTCCAGGAAGCCTTCCCTAAGCTGGCCCACCCTGCATACCTGGTCAGGACCTTTCCCTGGGCCTCTGCAGTGCCATAAGCTGCTCTCTGTCACAGCACTTTCCATTGTTGGTTGTCACTGCTTTATCCCTTATGAAGTTCATCTCAGAGCCTAACAGAGTAAGAGGGGTTAAATTATTAGTGAATGGAGGAGTGGATGAATAGAGGGAGGAATGAACAGTAAATCTATTGCCTAAAGCTGGGGCAGAGAGGAGGGCATAAAGGTCTCTCTGGGATGGATTCATCTAAGAGCGTCACAGCAAGGGCAAGTAGAGGGTCTCCAGTGAGAGGGAAGATGGGACACTCAGACAACTGCCCCAACCGGCTTGTAGTTTCTCCTTTCACTCGGCCTTGGGGTTCAGTCAGTGCCCCCAGGAGGTGCAGGAGGTTAATGTGAATCTCTCTTTACCACTATCCCTTTCTTTTTGTGTGTGGTCCCAGGGCTGTGGTCCATATCCAGGTGAAGGATGTCAATGAGTTTGCTCCCACCTTCAAAGAGCCAGCCTACAAAGCTGTTGTGACGGAGGGCAAGATCTATGACAGTATTCTGCAGGTGGAGGCTATTGACGAGGACTGCTCCCCCCAGTACAGCCAGATCTGCAACTATGAAATCGTCACCACAGATGTGCCTTTTGCCATTGACAGAAATGGTGAGTGTCCTCATAGGACCCCAATGGGATGAGGAAAACAAATCGACCGCCTCCTCTCTGAAGGCCCAACAACGGCTCTGAATGTGCTTGGCAAGTGTTGTCTCCCTTGCCATCTTTGGTCTAAGCTCCATAACCCAGCATTCAGTCCCAGACTTTAGGGAATGGCCTTATCTGATTAGCAGCCCTGACAGGTCTAAAACATCCCCAGGGAACCTCAGAAACCTATTCACTTAATGTAGTCTGTGCAACTCACAGTGTCACACATCTAGATACTGAAGATGGTTGGTTTCCTGGTCACATTTTCCAGTTGTCACCCAGATGTGAGCCATGCCATCAGCTTTGCCATATCTGGGTCCCTTTCCTACCTAATAAGTCATAATACCAGCCCTATTGCCCCCAGATGAAGAGATGCTAACAGAGAAGGTGGGACTTTTGAAATAGCTTCTCAACCATAGATTCATTCAGGATTTTGTAAGTTTTTGCCAATGTCCTTTTTGAGAATTTCCCCAGTGAGAATGAAGAATGAAAGAACCCTCCCGCAATAACCCAATTCCAGACTGAACAAGACTGAAAACATTCCTATAAAGCGATTTAGATATTTCCCCATTAGCATGAATAGAAAACTCATTGTAATATAAACACCACAACCAGAGGCCCAACAAGCTCAGCCCACTTTAACTGTAAATTTCAACACCTTCAACACATACAATCAAATGTAATTATTTGCCAAGTACATTCTTTAATTATTAATGTGAGTTTTTGGGTGTTTGTATGTTCCTCCTACTTTGTTTTCAATAAGGTTTAAGTAGCACACAAAGATGTAAAAGTTGCAAATTCAAAGTCCATTCACTCTGTAATTGTTTATTGAGTGCCAGGCATGGTGCTGAACATTGGAAAGGAGATAGAATGGGACTCAAAACAGACATGGGCCTGTCCACATAGAGCTCATCATCTACGGGGATAAAATAGAAAATCCAGTGGCAGGAAGGGCGAAGTTGGTGCACAAAGCACGCCGTGAACCAGGATTGGGCAACAAATTAGCTCTGTACCTCCTGATAGCCAACGTCTAAAGGAAAATAGCATCAGCTACCTGCTTGCACACCTTCAGGAGAACCCCAACACTTTTTGATGTTGAGACCAGGTAGAAACTTACTCTATAACATTGTCTTCTGCACCCTGAGACTGTGGCAAATGCCATAGGCGATAGAAGCCAAGGAGACACACTTGTCTCTGTCCTTAAGTAGCTTAGGATCTGTCTAGGAAGACAGACCTGATATTCGTAAGACAGAAAAAAGTAATAATAAGGTAATTTCCCTCTAAAATGCTAAAACATGGGGAAAAGGCAATTACATACCTGGACAGCCCAAGATGATAATTGTACAAGGCACAATATTAATACACAAGCAAGCAAAGGAGGAAATACAGGACTTTAATTAAAGTTTGGCTCAAAACTAAGAAGAAAGTAATTTTAATTAGTCGAGGCTGTCAGAACCACCCCCTGATCGTTTCTCCCACAGGCTCTGTGGAATGGCCGGCCTGTCCCACTGCAGAGGCACATGTGTGCACACACTGCTCCATAACATATAAAAGAACTTCTTTGTATTTTTTTTTTCTCCTCTGAGTTTCTTTTCCTGTATGTCCAGTTGTGCAGTGTATCCCACAAAAACTTTAGAATTTGGGGAGTGACAAGGCCATGTTGAATAGCAAGACTAGACAGTAGAGGTCTATGTGCTCAGCGGTCAAGCTCTACATGGCCTCCTGCCCTAGTTCTGAAGAGCCACAGCCTAGTGAGAGTGAGATGCAAATTCTTTCTTTGGAGGGCAAACTGCCCCAGTAATGAAGATAATTACTCACCTTGATGAGCCATTTTGCTAACATATGCCAATTTATTTCCCTGGCTGTCTCATTAAAAGTGAGTAATGGGCCTTTGCCAGGTCTCTGCCTCTGACACTGGTTTACAACCTAAGATGAAGAAGAGAATGGGTACTCCCAGGGAGCGTGGGTCCCTGATGGCGAGGTGTACAAAAGCAGTCCTCCAAGTAATGGAGGCAGGACCTAGGAGCACTCACAGAGATGACTCCCATTCTAATGAGCTTTCCAATTGGCCCTTATCCATCAGTTTCTCTGAGCGACCTTTCCAGCTCCTTGAAGAAGTACTTTGCATGCTCATCAGGAAAGTGCTGCTGAATTTAGAGCCTGCTCATTGAGGCCTAGGTTTCCTGTACCACATGGCTTCAAATAGATGTCTCCTGGCCCCTCCAACCTGCCAGGCTTTTTGCTGGTGGGGTAAGAATGGCAGCAGGGAGAATAGAAGACACAATGTGGAGTCAACTCGACCTGTCTTTAACTAGAGATTTCCCCTCTTCCTACCAGAGGCCCTCAGACTCCCTCCCTTTGAATTCCTCCCCATGAAATTATGGCGGTATCAGGCCTTACCTCATTGTGGGATTACGAGGACTCAAGGAGAAGCAGTGTGTGGCGATAATGTTTGCAGGGTATCTGGCATACAGAGAGAGCAGTCAATTAATGGTGCCACAATTATTAAATATTTACCTGGGTTATTGGGCATGAGATTTATTTACCAGGCTTAAATTATGAGAAGGTAACTATGAGTTCATCACATTGCCTTCACCTTGGGAAGTTCTAGATCTATTTGAGATGGCCTCATCTGCTAGCTAGTGTTTCTGAGATAAGCAGAGCTTGGGTCCTCAAAACTAAATCCTAAAACCTAAAGAGCTTGCCTAATAACACTGTCACAGTGGTGATAGGGCTAGAACTCAACCCAGGTCTCCTGAGTGTGAGCCCCAAAGCCTTTCTTTCAGACTGTACCTCAATGATAATTTACAGGGTGCATGGCAGTGGTATTTAAGTTTGCAAACACAAAGTATGGGGCAGTGTCAGCAAAATGGCAGAGAAGGAGATCCCAGTCTTCATTCCCCTACAAAGTACAATCAGACAGCTATCTATGAAAGAAAATAGTTGTAGGAGAGCTCAGGAGTCCAACTGAGACGATACAGCAGCACAGCGCAAGAAAAATAATGAGGATAATTGCACAAAAAGCGTAGGAAGAACAGTTTCATTTTGCATGCATCATCTCATCCCCCAGGCCAGCATTGCTAGCACAGAGAGAGAACTCCTCAGCTCTAAAGTTACCCTTGAAGAGAAAAGGATAACGAGATGAATAACCAGTTTCCTAAGCTTTTAGAACACTCCCCAAAATGACCTGTTTCAGTTTTACCCCACCCCAAATAGCTGGGGAAATCAACATGGCTAAGACATTTGGAGACATCTGGGAACAAAGAAGGGTGGGCTACCAGTATCAGCCATGTGGCAGGAGCCACCACGGTCCCTAGTGGCTGCTCTGCATAGGACCCCAGCTGTCTTCTACCCTCAGGATCTCAGCAGCCTCACAGCCACCACACACCCCTGACTGGCTTTCACTGCCAAGGACCCCACATTGTTTGCCATTGTGGAACTCAACAGCTTCTGCCACTGAGGAAACCAACAACCGGTACAGCCACAGGGGCCCTCACAGTTTTTACTGAGGACCCCTTTTTCACTTTTGCAGTTTCTAGGTGCTTGAGTGACCACATCTCTTCATCCCCTCTCCCCAAAGCTGCCCTGGCTGCTGCCATTGTAGACACCCCAGCCCAGGAACCCAGGGCAGCCACTACAAGTATGCCCCAAAATGGCCTGGGCTCCAGCCAAATATCCATTTGTCACCACCATGTGTGTACCTGTGGCTAAGCTCTTAGCTGTCTGCAGCTGAGCAGCTGGCGCCAACCCCCCTCACCAGGTCTAACAGCTGAAAATATGCCTGTATCTGGCTTCTATGCCCACATGCATGCTTACCACCAGCCCTGGCTCTACAGCTGTACACATGCAAGCCCCAACTTTTGTCCCTGGCCCCCACCACTGTGCTTGTACCTGCAGCTCATCCCTGCAGCTGCACACACGTATACCCCCAGCTTGATCCCTACAGCTGCACATGTGTATATAGCTGGCCTAACTCCCGTTGGTGGCCCCCACCACCACATGGGTACCTACAGCTGGTCCTTACAGTTGTACATGTGTTTGCCGTGAGCCTGGACTCCTATAGTCATGCATGTACATGCCACCAGCCACCATATAACCACAGTTGGCTCTGCCCCAGCCCTAACCATTATGTGCATATCCATAGCTGAGGGTGAACACACCAATGGCCCTGACTCTCCCTGCTGCCTGCAGCAGTCCTTTGTCACTGGACCCAGGGCACAGATGAATATACCTACAGTCCTGTCAGCCACTGTGGACCTCCCACAGCCTTTGCCACACCAAGGAGCACACAGCTGCAAATCTTACAGACCCCAGCTACCTGAACCAATAAGACGTTGCATTCCTCTCCAAGACCTGGAGCCACCATACACTAGGCACTAGGCACAGTGCCACAGTGCTCTCCAGCATTACCTGTCTTCACCGTCACCTCCACATAGGTGAAGAATTTTCCTTAATGAATCCAGTTTATAAAGTCTGCAAAGGTGATTGTTTCTTCAAATGCTCATACGCTTACACAAGACTGCAAGTATCGTAAAAGATCAGGGAAATATGGTAGCACCAAAGCAATATAATACACTGTCAGTAAGTAACCAACTCCAAAGAATACCATTGAATTCCTGATGAGAATTCAAACTAATTGTTCTAAAGAAACTCAGTGGTCTGCAAGAGAACACAGATAATTAACTAAATCAGGAAAACAATAGAAGAACAAAACCAGAAGTTCAACAAAGAGATAGAAAACATAAAAAGAACAAAACAAATTTTGGAGCTTGAGAATATAATGACTGAATTTAAAAAATGCAATAGAGAGCTTCAACAGCTGACTCAATCAAGCAGAAGAAAGAATAAGCAAACTTAAAGACAGGTCATTTGAAATTGTCCAGTAAGAGGAGAAAAAAGACAAAAAGAATTTTAAAAAATCAAGAAAGCCTACGGAATGTATGCAACACTATCGTGAGAGCTCATATTCATGTTATGGGATATTTACATGGCTGAGAAAGAGACAGAAATGGCAGAAGTGTATTTAAAGGCATAATGGCAGATATGTTCTCAAATATGGGGAGAGATAAGGACATCTAGGTATATGAAGCTTAAAGGTCTCTGATCACATTCAACCCCAAAAGACTTTGCCATGACACATTATAATCAAACTGTTAATAAATCAAAGACACAGAAAATTTTGAAAGCAGCAAAAGAAAAAAAAAAAACATATCATATACATGGGAATTTCACTGAAGCTATCAGTGGATTTCTCAGAAGAAACCTTGCAGGCCAGAAAAGAATAGGATTATATATTTAAGTTGCTGAAAGAAAAAGAAATAAAAAAATACCAACCAAGAGTACTTTATCTGGAAAAGCTATTCTTCAGAAATAAGGAGAAACAAACACTTTCTCAGACAAACAAATTCTTAGGGAATTCATCACCACAAGATCTGCCTTATAATAAATGATAAAGAGAGTTTTTTAAGCTGAAACAAAAGAATGTTCTTTATTAATACAAAATCATATGAAAGTATGGAACTCACCGGTAAAGATCAGTATATATTGAAATTCAAAATATTCAAATATTACTAAGATGGTATGTAAATCACTTATAACTCTAAAGGTTAAAATGCAAAAGTATTAAAATAATTGTAGCTAAAATGACTTGTTAATGAATATGCAATATAAAAAATATGTAAATTGTGGCCTCAAAAATATAAAATAGGGGAATAAAAGTGCAAGGCTTTTATGTGCATTTAATGTTATATTTTTATCAGCTTTAAGTAGACTGATATAACCATAAGATGTTTTATAACATGTAAGCCTCAGTAACCACAAAGCAAAAGCCTGTAGTAGATAACACAAAAATTAAAAAGAAAGGACTCAAAGCATATCACCACAGAAAATTATCAGATCACAAAGAAAGACAGCAAGAGATAAAGGAAGGAACAAAAGATCAACAAAACAACTAGGAAAAGTTGTCAAAATGGCAATATTAAGTCTTGACCTATCAATAGTTACTTTAAATGTAAATGGACTAAATACACTTATCAAAAGACATAGAGTGGCTGAATGGATAAAAAACAAGACCCAACTATATGATGCCTACAAGAAATTCCTTTCACTTTTAAGGACATGCAAATAATAAAAATGAAGATATGATAAAAGATTTTGTGCAAATGGAAACTAAAAGAGATTGGGGTAGCTACACTTAAACAAAATGGTCTTTAAGTCAAAAACTTTAACGACAGACAAAGAAGGTCATTATATGATAATAAAAAGTAAATTTATTAAAAGGATACAGCAATTGTAAATATACATGTACCCAACACTAGAGCATGTAAATATATAAATACTAACAAATATGAAGGGAGGAATAGACAACAATACAAGATTAGTAAGAATCCTTAATACTGTACTTTCAACAATGGATAGAGCATTGAGACATAAAATCAGTAAGGAAACCTTGGATTTGAACTATTATACTTTAGGTCAAATGGACCTAACAGACAAATACAGAACATTTTATCAAACAGCAGCAGAATATATAGTACACACAGAACCTTCTCCAGGAAGATCACATGTTAGGTCATTGTTTTCAATGAAATGCTTCAGGCTTCTTTACCAAGTTAGTTGGTAGCTACTGTCTCCAGCAACCACCAGAAGCTCAGACAAAAGGACATCAGCAGGGGAATTCACCAACAAGGATCCCTCTGAGTCAGCCTTGCCATTAAAAATTGGGCTGTGGGCACAGCTTCAATGATACAACCACAATGTGAAAGTTTAAAAGGTTTTAGTACCTACTGATTCTGGGAATACACGGCATGACTACAGGCCACACAGACAGAGATCAGGAAGTGCAGGCAGTAGAGAAAAAGAAACTCATGAGCCAATTTTTTAAATTGAATTCAAAGCATTAATTACACAAGTATTCCATAGGGAGTTTTAATTGGTGGCTTTAAAGCAAGTAGGCATGATTTCTAGGGGTCACATATTCACTGAAAGGTAGTCACTGTGGCATATCTGCACAGCCCATGCAGAGTAGGAGGGGCAGCAGGACCAGGCAAGTAGGCTGTATCTAGCTGTCCCACGGGGAACCGGTCACCAGGAGGCTATTGTGTAAGGCAGTTATTTGAATTAGCCACACAGAGGAACTTGGAGGTATAGAACTAGAAACTCTGTAAAGAGGGACTGAGTCCTGCTTCTGCTATGGGGAAGTCCAACAAATATTCAAAATGAATGACAAGGTAACATAAAATTGTAGGCATTCACTACAGCCATAAAACTGGTCTTAAATTTAAGATTAAAATCATATAAAACATTTTCCTCAACCTTGATGGTATGAAACTAGAAATCAATAGCAGAAGAAAAACTAGAAAATTCCCAAGTAGTGAAATTAAATAACATGATCTTGAACAACAAATGGGTCAAAGAAGAAATCAAAAGGAAAATTTTTAAAATGTCTTGAGGCAAATGAAAATGAAATCACAATATGTCAAAACTTTTCGGATGTAGGAAAAGCCACTTTACAAGGGAATGTTATAGAAATTAGTGCCTAATTTTAAGAAGAAGAAAGATACCAAATAACCTAATGTTATACCTCAAGGAACCAGAACAAGAACAAACTAAACCCCAAATTAGTAAAAGGAAGGCAATAACAAAGATTAGAACAGAAATAACTGAAATAAACACTAGAAGACAGTATAAGAAGATCAATGACACCAAGTTTGTTTTCTAAATCGATAAACTAATTGATAAACCTTGAGCTAGGCTAAGAAACAAGAGACAAGACTCAAATAGATGAAATCAGAAATGAAAGAAGACATTACAACTGCTACCACTGAAATAATTTTCAAAGGATGATGAGAGACTAAGAATACTTTTACACCAACAAATTGGATAAGTTAGGATAAATAGAAAAGTTCCTAAAGACATGTAACCGACCAAGACTGAATCATAAGGAAATGAGAATCTGAACAGACCAATCATGAATAAGAAGACTGAATTCATAAGAATAATTTTAAAAAATATCCCATCAAAGAAAATCCTAGGACCTGATGGCTTCACAGCTGAATTCTACCAAACATTAAAATAACTAATACCAGTCCTTCTCAAATTCTTCCAAAACATTGAAGAGGAGGCAACACTTTCAAACTCATTTTATTAGGCTGACATTACCCTGACATCAAAGTCAGACAAAGACAGTACAAGAAAAGAAAATTACAGGCCAATATTTCTGATGAGCATAGATGTAAAAATAGTCCTCAACAAAATACTAGCAAACCAAATTCAGCAGCACATTAAAAGGATCATACACCATGATTAAGTGGGTCTTAGCCCTAGGATGTAAGGAAAGTTCAACATACACAGATTAATAAATGTAATATACTACCTTAACAGAATGGAGGACAAAGATCATATGATATCTCAATAGAGGCAGAAAAAACATTTCACAAAATTCAGGATCATTTCATGATAAAAATTCTCAACAAATAATGTATAGAAAGAATGTCTTCAACATAGTAAAGACTGTATATTACAAGTCCACAGCAAACATCATACTCAGCAGGGAAAAGTTTAAAGCTTTTCCTCTAAGGTTACGAATAAGACAAGGATACTCACTCTTACTACTTTTATTCAATATAGTACTGGAAGTTCTATCCAGATCCATTAGGCAAGAGAAAGAAATAAAATGTACTCAAATAATAGAGGAATAAGTAAAATTATCTGTTTGCAGATTACATGATTTTACATAGAGGAAACTCAAAAGACTTCACCAAAGACTTTTGTAACTAATACATAAATTTAGTAAAGTTGCAGGATACAAAAGAAACATACAAAAATTATTTTCATTTCTGTACACTTATAACAAACTATCCTAAAAAGAAATTTTAAAAATCCATTTACAATAGCACCAAAAAAATAAAATACTTAGAAATAATTTAACCAAGTTGGTGAAACAGCTCTACACAGAAAACTATAAAACATTGATGAAAGAAAATGTAGAAGACACAAATAAATTAGATATTCCACGTTTATGGATTGGAAGAATTAATATTGTTAAAATGTTCTACTCAGGAATTGAAAGCCAAATACTGCACATTCTCCCTTATAAAAGAGAGCTAAGCTATGGGTATGCAAAGGCATGCAGAGTGGTACAATGGTGATTGGAGACTCAGATGGAGAAAGATGAGAAGAGGGGAGGATAAAAAACCACCTATTGGGTACAATGTATACTACTTGGGTCATAGGTGCCTTAACATCCTAGACTTCACCACTATACAATTCATGTAACAAAAAACCACGTGTACCCTTAAAACTATTTTAAAATTTTAAAATAAAATGTCTATATTACCCAAAGTAATATACAGACTCAATGCAATCTCTATCAAAATTACAATGGCAGTTTTCATAGTCACAGAAGATACAATCCTAAAATTCATATAGAATCACAAAAAACCTCAAATAGTTAACCTTGAACAAGAAGAACAAATCTGGAGGCATTACACTTCCTGATTTCAAACTATAAATTATATTGCAAAGCTATAGTAATCAAAACAGTATGTCACTAGCCCAATGGAGTAGAATAGAGAACCCAGAAATAAATTCACACATATATAGTTAGTTAATTTTCAACAAAAGCACCAAGAATACACAATGGAAAAGAATAGATTTGTGAATAAATGGTACTGAAAAAAACTGGATATCCACAAACAAAACAAAGTAAAATTGGACCTTACTGTTACACCATATACAAAAATAAATTCAAAGTGGATTAGAGACTTACACATACCTGAAACTATAAAATCCTAGAAGAAAATATAGGGGGAAGGCTCCTGGACATTGGAAGTGTCAATTATTTTTTAATTTGACACCAAAAGTATAGGCAACAAAAGCGCAATTCAACAAGTGGCACGATGTCAAGATAAAAAGATTCTGCATAGCAAAGAAAACATTCAACAAAATGCAGAGGCAACCTACAGAATGGGAAAATTATTTATAAACCATATAAGCAATGAAGAGTTATCCAAAATATATAAGGAACTCATAAAACACAATAGACAAAAGAAATGATTTTAAAATGTACAAAAGGACCTGAATGGATGTTTTTTCAAAGAAGATATATATACAAATGGTCAACATGCATATGAAAAGATGTTCAATGTCAGTAACTACCAGTAAAATCCAAATCAAACCCTCAATGAGCTGTCACCTCACAGCTATTAGAATGACTACTATCCAACAGTCAATGAGGAGAAATGTTGGTGAAGATATGAAGAAAAGGGATTCCCTATAGACTGTTGGTGAAAATGTAAACTGGTACAGCTATTATGGAAAACAGCATGGATGCACCTCAAAATATTATAAATAGAACTGCCATAGGTTTAGCAATTCCACTTTTGGGTATATATCCATGAGTAGAGGCGGGGTGGGGATATCAGTATCTTGAAGAGATAGTTGCACTCCCATATTTATTGCAGCATTCTTCACAATAGCAAAGATACTGAAGCAACCTAAGTGACTGTCAACAGATGAATGGATAAAACAATATGTGAGAGAGACACACATACAATGGAATGGTATTTAACCTTAAAAAAAGAAGGAAATCCTGCCATTTGCAACAACTTGGATGAATCTGAAGGACATTACGCTAAGTGAACTATCCCATACACAAATACAAATGCCTCATGATAATATTTACACATGAAATCTTAAAATGTTGAACTCACAGAAACAGAGAGTAGAATGGTGGTTGCCAGGGGTTAGGGAGGGAGTGGGGGAAAAGAGAAGATACTGATCATAGGGTATAAACCTTAGTTATTAATACAAGATGAGTAAGTACTGGAGAATGTACAGCATGGTGATATAGCTAATAGTAATGTATTACATACTTGAAATTTGCTGAGAGTAGATCTCAACTAAGCTCTCCTCCGCCACCACCACACACACACTCAGAAAGGTAACTATGTGACATGATGCATATGTTAAATAGCTTGATTGTGGTAGTCATTTAATAACGTATACATATATGAAAACATCACATTATACTCCCTAAATATATACAATTTTTATTTGTCAATCATACCTCAGCAAAGCTGGAAAAATATCCCGCCAATTGGTGGACCACACACTTCCATCCATCACTCGTGTGTGTGTGTGGTCTTTGACAAGTTACTTGAACTTTGTCTCAGACCCTCACCAGTAAAATGAGAATTAAATATTGTACTTGTGCCATGCAATTATTACCTGAACTGATGCCAACAAGGTACTAGAGCCTGTGGCACAAGCCCGCCACTCAGCCATGGTAGGGAATGACGATGGAGGGAGCAGTCGGCTCTCAATGACACCCAGTTACCACTTGGCAGATTTTTTTACTTTTCAAGCAGTTGTTTGGTCTCCTGCAGCCTCATCTGGTCTCCTGTCAGAAGCGCAGCCTTCTGACAGAGAGAGGCCAGCTGAGGCTATATAATAACAGGACTCATGCTTCTGAGTATCCGAAAGTCTGCTCATCCTTAATGTGAATGAAGATACTTCTTTCCCATATGAATAGAAATGTATTATATGCCTTGTGTGGGAAATCCAGAAAGCACAGAGGAGTATGAAGTCACCCATAATCCTGCCAGAGTAACCATGATTAACAGTTTGTCATATTTTCAATAGTTTTTCTGTAAATTTTTTAAACAAAATTAGGGCCACAATATCCTTGCGTTTGTCCTCCTTCTTTTTCCACTTAACATTTAATATATGTATTTTCCCCATCTTTAAACATTCTTTATAAAAACCACCTACTGCTGAACAACAATCCATCTTATGCATAGCTGTTATGCTTAGCTCTTCCCTTATACCATCAGACTATTTTTCAGTGTAATAAATAATAGTTAGATGAACATATTTGCACATGTATCTGCAGTTGTATCATTTTTTTAGAGAAGGAATTGCATGCCCAAAAGGTTTAAGCAATTTCAAAGTGACCAGCGTATATTGCCAAGTAGCTTTTCAGATAGATTGTTCCAATTTAAACTCCATTAGAAGGAGGGTATTGGTCATTATGTCTGTCTCATCCCCTCAGCCCCCACTCTCCCAGAGTAAAAAAAAAAAAAAAAAAAAAATAGCTAAACTAATATGCAAGGTAGGGACTGGTTGCTCTTTGAAGGTGGATTTCTCAAATTGATTTGGAGAAGTAGGTCCAGGGACTGATGTTCACCATAGTTAACTGTGGGATTAGGTCTCCTGAGAAGATAGTGGTAGAAAAATCATTCAAATATGGGAGAAAAAGATACAATTGTAACAGAAGCAAAACATGAGACTTTTCCGAGCTTTCAAAAAATTTTAAATGTGTTATCTTATCCAAATATGACCTTCTCCCATGCAACAATTGGTCACAATTTTGACCTAATGCTTCAAAATGAAACTCATTTTCCCATGCGTGAAGTTGGTGGTGGTGGAGAAGGTAAATTAGTTTTTCAGTTTCATTAAGACTTGCTGCGGAAATAGAGCTGCAACAAATAGAGCCAAGGATTCAGCTTGTGTGTTTATGTTTCTACCACAATCAATAGTGTTTGGTCTGCTTAATGCTGCACAGATTGTAAACGCTGAGCCTTCCTTTTGTAAGAGGTGCATCTGTTGAGAGCCATTTAATTTTAAAGAAAGTTAACTTTTTTTTTTTCAAAATTCAATGTGATGTTGTGAAAATATACTTGTTATGGTTATATTAAAGTACTTCCACCTGACAGAATTCCTCCCCTGTGATAACTATCACCACACGCACGTTTGTTAACAGAAACCATGGGGAGTGTTATCAAGCAATGCTGACCCATTCCAGACCTGTGCAGGCCCTCAGAACTGAGAGGGAAACAGTAACTGGGGAGAAATAAAAGGGATTCTGAACACCAGCCACTAACCTAGAAACACATTAAACACACTTTTATTCAGACATTTTTGACTGAATATATTTTTTATATATTCAGTGAAACTATATTGTTAACTAAATTCTATCTCAAATTGGCGGATGCAGTTGCATTTTTTCGAAACAGTCCAGAGAAGGGCCGGGTCCGGTGGCACATGGCTGCACTTTGGGAGGCTGCGGGGGGCGCATCACGAGGTCAGGAAATCGAGACCGTCCCGCCAGCATGGTGAAACCCCGTCTCTACTAAAAATAAAGAAATTAGCTGGGCGTGGTGGTACACGTCTGTAACCCCAGCTACTCGGGAGGCTGAGGCCGGAGAACTGCTTGAACCAGAAAGGCAGAGGTTGCGGTGAGCCGAGATCGTACCACTGTGCTCCAGGCTGGCGACAGAGCAAGACTCTGTCTCAAAAAAAAGAAAGAAAGAAATAGTCCAGAGAAGGTAGCAGAGTAGATTATTCTAATTTTTGATCCAGTGTCTCGGGCAACTTCGTATTCCCTCCTGGACATCAGTCAGCGTCTGCCCCTCCCACTTCCCATTCCCTGCTCCTCCCACCTTCACATAGATTCACATGTGCAGCACCTGCTCATGGCCTGGTACTATTACTGTTTCACTAATATCGGGTAATTAGTGGACCCTTTTTTAAAAAATATATATATCTTTAAAGCATTATTTGACTTTTCCAATTTTCTAAGCTTTCTTGTTTTACTCCATGTTCTCTCAATTTACATAAACAATACACAGCAGTTAGAATGGAAAAGAAAGCTCGTTGAGGTAATTTTTCTTTAGTTTTGATGAAACATAAAAATATACCTGAGTCAGTCCTGGTGCAGTGGCTCATACCTATAATCCCAGTACTTTGGGAGGCTGAGGCAGGTGGATCACCCGAGATCAGGAGTTCGAGACCAGCCTGGCCAACATGACGAAACCCTATCTCTAGAAAAACACAAGAATTAGCCAGGCGTGGTGGCATATGCCTGTAGTCCTAGCTACTTGGGAGGCTGAGGTAGGAGAATCACTTGAACTCAGGAAGTGGAAGATTGCAGTGAGCCAAGATGATACCACTGAACTCAAGCCTCAAAGACAGAGCAAGACACTCTCTCTCCCTCTCTCTCTCTCTCTCTCTCTCTCTCTGTGTGTGTGTGTGTGTGTGTGTGTGTGTGTGTATGAGTCAGCCATTCCCTGTTTATTTTGTTGATTTTTTTTTTTTTTTTTTTGGAGACAGAGGAGTCTCGCTCTGTTGCCAGGCTGGAGTGCAGTGGTGCGATCTCAGCTCACTTTTTTTTTTTTTTACAGACAGAATCTTGCTCTGTCGCTCAGGCTGGAGTAGTGTTGCAATCTCTGCTTACTACAACCTCCGCCTCCCAGGTTCAAACAATTCTCGTTCCTCAGCCTCCTGAGTAGCCGGGACTACAGATGTGCACCATCACATCTCACTAATTTTTGAGAGATGAGGTTTTACCATGTTGGCCAGGCTGGTCTCAAACTCCTGTCCTCAGACCATTCGCCCACCTCAGCTTTCCAAAGTGCTGGGGTTACAGATGTGAGCCACTGCACCTGACCTATTTTGTTGATTTGATTTTTAATTTCAGTTTTTAAAATTTAGTTTCTGGTAAAAGATAATAACATTTGAATTCTAATTTGCTGTCAACTCTGCTGCCAAAAAAAAAAAAATAGTAGGAATGAAATCATTCTCAGCAAAATACTTTAATCTCTTATAATTAAAAGCTTAAAAGTATTAAATGCACTTTAGATCTTTATTAGTTCTTTGAAACAAATTGTATTTCAGAAAAAATAATTAAAATTTTGTTCATTAATTACCAAATATTTATTTCAGAATCATAATATCAAACCCACAGGAAGGCACAAATGACTCAAAAAATAAATTACTTGGTCTCTTTTAGAAAAGAAAAGTATCTTCTTCAGGGCAAGAAATCTGTTGTTCTGTGTAGCTTTCAGAAGGGAGATCACATGTTTTCTTATTGATTTTACTTCCTGTTTGGTAGCAAACTAATGTGAGATGAGGCCGTGAACATTCCTGGTGACAAGCCCAGAAGTTAAAAAATACGTGTGAGGACATTTTCTGAATTCCATCTTTTTCCCAAAGATATCCTTGCAGATGAGTGGTCTTTGCCCTACACCGGGGACACAATCACACAGCTGTACTTTAAGAGGAAGTTTTCTGGCAACCCATCACTTGTAAGCACAAGCCAGTTGGATTGCAGGTGTGTGCTCGAAATTCCCTGGCAGTCCTATTGCACCACTAGGTGGCTTCAGCCAGTGGTTCCCAGAAATTTGCCACCAAAACATAAGCAGGCTGCAAGTGGAGCCGTGCTCCTGTTTGCCCTTGTTTTTATAAAGAGATATGGAAAAGGGTCACTTTCTTCTTGTGAAGGTGGGTGGAGTGGAGAAGGGATTTGGAAGAAGGACAGTGTGGTTAGATTGACCTGAAATGGCTTTCAACATCCCTGTTCCTCAGGTAACATCAGGAATACCGAGAAGCTGAGCTACGACAGACAACACCAGTATGAGATCCTGGTGACCGCCTATGACTGTGGACAGAAGCCCGCCGCTCAGGACACCCTGGTGCAGGTGGACGTGAAGCCAGTTTGCAAGCCCGGCTGGCAAGGTAGGCCTGTTTTATCAGTTCTGTGTGAAGGCAGCATGGTCTGGTGTACAGAAGGTGCCACACACGTCCTCAAATCATCACAACACATAACTAATATATATATATATATATATATTTTATTGCACTTTAGGTTCTGGGGTACATGTGCAAAACATGCAGGATTGTTGCATAGGTACATACATGGCAAGTTTGCTGTCTCCATCCCCCCATCACCTATATCTCGCATTTCTCCCCATGTTATCCTTCCCCAGCTTCCCCACCCACCTCCGTCTCTCCCTTAGCCCCTCAACCAACAGAACCCAGTGTGTGATGCTCCCCTCCCTGTGTCCATGTGTTCTCATTGTTCAACACCCGCCTATGAGTGAGAACATGGGGTGTTTGTTTTTCTGTTCTTGCGTCAGTTTGCTGAGAATGACAGTTTCCAGATTCATCCATGTCCCTGCAAAGGACACAAACTCATCGTTTTTTTATGGCTGCATAGTATTCCATGGTGTATATGTGCCACATTTTTCTTGTCCAGTCTATCATCGATGGGCATTTGGGTTGGTTCCAGGTGTTTGCTATTGTAAACTGTGCCACAATGAACATACGTGTGCAACACATAACTTTTTTAAGTACACTCACTTTGCTGTGAGAAATAAAGCGGCTTGCTGATTCTCACAACTCTTAGTGATATATTATCCCCATTTTTCAGCTGAGCATGTCAGAGACGTCTCCTCTAACCTCATGTGCCCAGTTTGTCCAGTGCTCCCTTTTTTCAAATCTCATGACATCTTTGATCAACAGTAATTATCTCACAGCATGTAGGAGAAATTGCCAGCAAGCCTATTCACTTTACCCTAGGGTGCTGGGTCTAGCTGATGCATTTCAAGTTTTGCATCACTGATCAACACCTGGGGAAATTCATCATGTTCTTTGTGCTCACACAGAGTGCACATAGGCAGAACTGGGAGACCCAGAATCCAGCCTCTGGATTAGGGAGTATATGAAATATTGACTTTGAGAATGAAGAAGCAATGGCTTTGGATGGAGGTTGATTTTTGTGTCAGTTTAGATCTTTTGGAATGCAAAGAAAAGTAAATGCTTAGGTCACCCTTAGATAATAGGGTTTACCACTGAACTGAGAGCAAGTACGGAAGGTGAGGACAGCTGCGTAGATGGACCTTACAAAGAGTTGAGTGATTTGTGAAATAATAATAGCTCTAGTGGTGATGCCAATAGATCTGGCGGCTGAGCAGGGATTCTAGAGTTATCTCTGCACCACTGTTCTGGTTGCCCGATGATTCCCTGTCTCTACTGCATGTTTGAAGGTGCTGCAGGCTATTGCTTACTCATAACTCATAAAGTGCTTCATTTCTGTGTACTGCCTTCTCCTAGTGTGTCTTTAAGCTTCTGCCTCGTTGTTATTTTATCTTTCTCTCTCTCTCTCTGTCTGTCTGGTTTCTTTAATTCTTAAATTCCCTAGAGAGTCTATGTTAGTCACTCACAACCCTGTTGGGAAGACTGATGCAAGACCACCCTATAAATCCCTGGTCACTCTTTGATTGACCACCTTTTAGTCTGTTATTCTTTTCTAATTCAATTTATCAGGGTCAGATTGGCAGGACATCATGGTACAAAGTAAGGCTGTGTCTGAGAAGCTACCTGGCATCACTCCCCCCAGAAGGCAGTTCTCAAAGCACTCCTCCCTTGCACAACTTGATCTCCCTTAAACTTAAAACTGAAAAGATCGGAAGGGGCAATTTAACCTGCCTCTGGAGAGAGCCAGAGTGGTTTGCCTTTGAACAAAGTAGAAAAGATGAAATGCTCAGTAGAGGAACCACAGGTAAGGCCCATGAGAGTTAAAGAACAAAGCAGAGTCATCTTTGTGTCAGTCTGTTTAGGATCAAGGAAGAGACATAGAAAGAAGGACAAGCCAGCGTGGGAAACTTTGTTTTCCCAACCTCAGGGAGCCTGCGCTCTGATTGGGTATAATTCACTGGACCCGAGGACCCTGCAGACAGAATTCTGTCTTGTTCACCACTGAATTTCTCAAGCTTAGTGCAGTGTCCAGTGCCAATTGTAGGTGCTCAAGAAATAGTCATTGAATGAATGAATGAATAAATTAATGAATAAATGAAAAGTTATCTGAGTAAAGAAGAACTCACCTTGTTTTTAACTCATGGCGATTAGCTCCAATGAAGGTGTGGCCTTTGAAAAGAAAACCTGGAAAAAATATATAAACTCTCTATGCATGGAATATGTTCACAATGAGAATTTAAGAGGGAAAAACGAAGCTCACAGCTGCGTCGGGAGAACAGTCCCAGTGCTTCTTTGACTTTGACAAGTGAGGCACCTACAGATTTGTGATTACATTTTTATTCCTATATTTAAATGTAATTTCATAACAGAATTTGTACTTATTAAATGTATGCAAGGGAAAACTTGGTCACAATGTTTAACTCTATGTGTGAAGAATGTATTGAGCACCACGCAATAGTGCACACTGCTGTTTGTAGCTCCAGACGGTGACTTGCTGTAGGGCAAAGCTGGTGCGCATTTGCTGTTTTCTCTCCAGTGCCCAGCACAGGACCAGACATGATGCAGGCACTTAGCAAGTGTTTAACAATGGAGGAATGGTCAGCAAAACTTTGGTTAAAGAAAAATGTGTCTTTGTGGAACAAAGAAAAGAGGGAAGAGGCAATTCCCTACATCCACTAATAGTGTCGGGCAAAGTGATTTAAACACGTGTAACATCAGAATCAACTACTTCATGGTGGCTTCCCTGCCTTAGCTGCCAGCCTGTGGTGGCAGAAGCCGACAATGGATTCTTCATCCTTACACTTCTCTCTCCCACTTACCCCTTGCAATTCCTTCCTTCCTAAAGGGAAATGACTTAGAACAGGTACAAGAATTCAAACTGCCAAACTGTGTTTGGCATCCAGAGCCAGAGTCTGGGATGTCCTCTCTCTCAGTCACTGCCCCAGTGTGCTTCCAGATCATAGACAGGCCCTCCAGGCTCTCTGATATGTATAGCAGGTCACAGTGCCTGCCTACACTCCTGTTCCAGCCCCCAATCCTAGAGGGGAACCTGCTGTCCTCCTCCCAACCTACTAATTCACTTCACTCCTCCACTTGGACAACCCTCAACTCTTACTCACTCATCTTGGGGCCTATTCTCTCTCATATGCCTGGGCAGGGCTGCAGCCTCTTAGCTGGAAGTACACCTTTCTCCAGGGACGAACTGACCACAGCTGGTCTGAGTTGTGTGTCTCTTGTCCTGCGCCTTCTCCCAGCTGTGTAGAGCAAACTGGAATGAACCATGTTTTACTGGCTTGCTTGCTACTTGCAGATGATGCAGACTGCCCCTTGCTGTGAGAGCGCATCAGGTGCCTTGGAGAAAAGGGTTGGCTTTTCTTGGAGCCAGTATGGGGTTGCACTTTGTAAATAGACAAGGAACACAGAGAGGGGAGGACATTCAGGGGACCAATGAACAAACAAGGAGAGTAGTCTGGCTTGCATAAACAGCTGTGCCTGGAGAGATGTGGAAAGCAAGATTAGAGAGGCCTGTGGTAGGGGAGGGTGGGTGGCTGAGGTTTTGAGGTCATGGTGAGGAGCTGCAGTGAGCTTCAATTCCCTCAGATCCAGCTGAGAAGGGGCTGTGTGCATTTGCCAGACATAATTCCACTTTATTCTCTGGGAGAACAGAGGCCCCTCCCAAACTGACTTCTCACAAGCAACTGGAGTAACCAAGCAAATGCACTTTGGCAGTTTGAATTCTGGTACCTGTTCTAAACCATTTCCTTTCAAGAAGGAGGGGATTGCAGCACAGTGAATGCAATCCATTACACGCAAGAGCTCCCACTTCCCCCAAGCACTCTCAATCAGCATGTCACCCAGTCCTTACTGCAGCCGGCTTCTTCCAGGGAGCTTTCTCAGAGCAAGGGACCCTGCCCACAGCTGGAGCCTTTCCTTCCCTCTCAGGGCCCATGAGGACTTGCTGTCACACTTCATTGATGCCCCGGGGCAGTGGCCCTCATTGCCCATCACAATAACCCCTTTCATGTGCATGCCCAGAAGAGGCTTTCTCTGAATGCTGCTGGCCTTACCCAGCTATGCACAGAAGGACATCTCAGACCCCAGCTCTTTTGCCACCTGCCTTTCAGACTTTGGCTAAAGCATTATCTACCATGTCTACGGTTTTCTAATTCCTGTATTTTCTCTGTGGGTTGGTCTTCTCAAAAGGATATACGCTTCCTTAGGGCAGAAACACACTTCTTGCAGCCCATGGCACTGAACTTTCCGTCCATCACCTAAGCGTGAACTAAAAGTGTGTTTGCTAGCATCACTTACCAATGGGCAGGGTGGGGCTTATTGAGGATTCAGCTTGCAGCAAGGGGAAGAAGGAAGGCTTTGCCTCCAGAAAACAAGCCCAGGATGCCAGGCACATGCATCTTGCTCTTATGTGAGCTTTGTCTTCTCTGCTGTATTCTGAGGTTGTAATTCTGAGTAGGTGATAATGGTCAGCTCACTCTGCAGTGAGGTGGAACTTTGCTGAAGGGAACATTCCCATTCTCACTTGGCCAGGGAAGAGATGGCTCAAAGCATAAGCCAGACCTATGTGAGTGAAGGGAGAACTACTTCACTTTGTTTTGTCCCGAGCTTTGAGAACTCACAGTGTGCTCAGAGGCATCTCTAGTTTTCAGGGATGAAAACTTACATTAGGAACTAGGAAAGTGATGCACCTGTAGCAGGTTACCTAAAGACAGGCTTGCATCCTGCCTCTCATGCCAAGTGTTTGAATTTGCAGCCTTTCTTTTTCATTTAATTTAAGTGCCGGGATACATGTGCAGGACATGCAGGTTTATTGCATAGGTAAACGTGTGCCACGGTGGTTTGCTGCACCTATCAACCCATCACCTAGGTATTAAACCCCATATGCATTAGCTGTTTATCCTGATGCTCTCCCTCCTCACTACCACCTGACAGGCTCCAGTATGTGTTGTTCCCCTCCCAGTGTCCATGTTCTCACTGTTCAGCTCCCACTTATGAGTGAGAACATACTGTGTTTGGTTTTCTGTTCCTGTATTAGTTTGCTGAGGATAATAGCTTCCAGCTCCATCCAGGTCCCTGCAAAGGACATGATCTTGTTTCTTTTTTTGGGTGCATAGTATTCCATGGTGTATATATATATGAACTACACTTTCTTTAAGGGATTAGGTTTTAACATATGAATTTGGAGAGGACGCAAACATTTCACTCTATAGCACTGACTGTCTGTCTTAAGGAAGTAAGAAAGAAATGACCTACAAAAGCTCTTAGCAGAGTAGTTAGGATGGGAAGGAGAGGTTTTAAATGCTGTCCTCATAGTAAGGACCTGTGGTTACCTAAGCAGTTCACAGGATGTTATATGGGGCCCAGCAAGAAAGAATGAGTAAGGAGTCATCTGTGGAACCAGACATCCTGTTTCAGTTCTAAGAGTATTATTTTTACTTTTACTAAGTATTGTTTTATATCCTATTTTCCACCTTTAGCAGATGAGCTATTGTCTACAAAGCATCATTTAAAGAAGGAACAAGGCTGGGCGTGGTGGCTCACACCTATAATCCCAGCACTTTGGGAGGCTGAGGCAGTTGGATCACTTGAGGCCAAGAGTTTGAAACCAGCCTGGCCAACATGGTGAAGCCCCATCTCTACTAAAAATACAAAAAATTAACTGGGCATGGTGGTGCCTGCCTGCAATCCCAGCTACTTGGGAGGCTGAGGCAAGAGAATCCCTTGAACCTGGGAGGTGGAGGTTGCAGTGAGCTGGTATTGCACCACTGCACTCCTGCCTGGGTAACAGGGTGAGACACTGTCTCAAAAAATATATATATGTAAATTTAAAAATGAAGAGAGAACATGTTTGAGAAATAGTAGCTAGACTTAGTGGACCCTGGTAGATATATTGGATAAACAAGAGAAGGATTGGTCTGCCTGTCCCATTTGTCACATGGGCCTCCAGATGGATTATGGTGCCAGTCGCTGAGGTGGCGACGTGGAAGGAGTTATGTACAGCAGCTAAAGAGTTCATTTTAGATAAAAGATCAATGTGAGGTGCCAGAGACGTCTAGTGTGCAGTGGGATTGTCACATCTGATGCTTAGGACAAAGGTATGTGCTAGAGATGGACACTTGAGTGTCCTGGACATATGTGCTTGACAGTGGAGGACTTGAGTATAGATCTCATTACACACAGAGTAAGAGGAGGGCTAAAAGATACTCCCAGAGACAGAGAATCCTTTAAACGGCTTCTAGATAGCCTTGTGGGGATCCCAGGATGCATGTGTCTCAAGCTGAGTGTTTCTAAGCTTTCTCTATTTTCTTTTAATTTTTTTATTTTCATAGGTTTTGGGGGAATGGGTGGTATTTGTTTATGTGAGTAAGTTCTTTAGTGGTGGTTTGTGAGATCTTGGTGCACCCATGACCCGATCATTAAACACTGAACCCAATTCAGTCTTCTGTGTTTCCCTCTTGCCGACTGAAGGAAATTACCCAAGCTGGGGCCTGTGTGTGCTGTGATGACCTGGAGAGGGATCTTGTCCCTTTGTAGGCCAGAGCTCTGCAGGGGATGTGATGCCCTTGGAGGCTGTCAGGGTGAGGGTGGCAGTCACAGTAGTGGGCCCCGCCGGAGGTTGAGCTGAGCCACATGTCCCTGCTGAACCCTCCTGACAGGAGCCCTGGCCTGTCCTTTAGAGGATCGTTTGTAATTCAGTTGCCAGTTTGGGGTTTGTGTCTGTTTGTTTAATTTTTATTTTATGTTATGCTATTTGGAGAAGCACACCCCTTGTTGATGGTTTCCTTTATTCTTTTTAATCCCTCGGCCCATCTTTTTCTCTGTTTGAAGCCGAAAAGGTTGTCTTCCACAGCAACTTACTTGATACATTTTCCCTTTTATTATTGCAAGTCAGATTTTCTATTCATTATTTGTTCCTGCTCAAATGAACTCAAAGTTCAGTATTTCACTCTCCCTTTATGCAAAATTATTTCCCTTTGAAGAGAGCCCCTAGAGACTTTCCTCTTGGGTTTTCACTGTTTTCCCCTAGATATGTTCCTGACAGACATCCAGCTTTTCTGGGTCTGAGGCTCCCCAGACTGAAGAATCAGCTCACCAGCCCACAAGGAGCCGGTCTTTGTCTGCCTGCCTAATCCCTGAGCGTGATCCCGTGGCAGCTAATTATACCTTGCTCAGCAGCAATTCACACACCGCCACCGGTTGGAAGAGTTTCTCCCACATGCCCTGTTCCTTTTACCTTCCCAATAAGATGTCCTATTTAAAAGAAAAAGAAAGAGAGATGCAGCCACATAATTGAACTATTTCCTCTCTGTTGTTTGGGTTTTGAATAATTCTCCAGGTGCATCAAATTGTCTGCAGCACTTCCTCCACCATCCCACAAACAGGTCCTTCATTAGGAAGGAAGGGTGGTATCTTTTGGAAAAGGGCTTCTCAAACTCAAAGATGCACGTGAGTCAGTGGGTGGGGGCGGGGCCTGGGTAAAATGCAGCTCCTGATTTAATAAGTCTGGGGTAGTAGATCTGGCTGCTTTCATCAACTTCACTTTGACTAAGACCATGCAGAAAATACATACCAGACACCTTGAGTGCGTCTAACACTTGTGTTGAAAAAACAGCAGCAGAAAGCATCTAATCAGCATTAGATTAGCAGCAACTAATCTAATGCTGGTTAGATTCGTTGCTGTTAGTTATTGGCATTGTGAGAGACACTGAAATTGAATGCCTATTACATGGTGGGAAATATTTTTGGAGTGAATTAGTTAACCCTTTAGTGAAGGCCTACTGTGTAATAAAGGCTGAGGATGTGGGTAGGGTCTACCAGGGCTCCTAGTATAGAAGGAGACGATAGAAATGCTGAGGATAAAAGCTGCACTGGAGGGACTGTGGGAAGACAAAGGGGACACTTAACCTTGCATCAGGCAAGAGCCCTGGGGAGATGTTCCCGGAGCAAATCCAGAAAAATACTGGGCTTTAGCGCAGAGAGGAGGGGATATTGCAGACTAGAAAACAGGTGTTGGGTGGGCAGGAGCACAGGATGGCTGTGGCAGGGGAAGAAGACTGACTGGCCAACCAAGGACCAGGTCATGGAGGGAGGGCCTCCACCTGCATCATCCTGAGGGCAGGGGAGCCCCAGAGACCTTCCTGGCTCCATGTGGTTATGAGTATCTTAGGGAAGAAGGATTCCTCAGCAAACCATGTAGATGGTGACTGGAATGCAGAGACTCAGGAGAGGGAGACCAGCAGAAAAGAATAATTATTTCTGAGTGCACTTTCAAGAGGAGCACTTCCCAAAAAGTATCTGAAAGTCATATAGTTATTCCAGAATCAAGTTAAAGTGGGCATGTATAGATTTGCAGGCAAATCTCATGAGATCCCATAGGCAAAGGAACAACGGTGGCAGTCAGGTGTGTCTGGGGCTGAAGAGGCCCTTGCTAAACCTTTTCACGTGTATGTCCCAGTTCCCTCTGCAGCTGTCACCTGCTGCCACCCTCCCAAGGAGAAGAACACCCAGGCTCCAGAGGTCAGCTGGTCACCTTGCCCCTTCCAAAAGTCAGATGGGTTATTAATCAAATAAACTGAAGATCTGGCTTACATTTTACTACATGAAAGGCATAGATTTCAAATCAGAGGGTGATCATCCCAAGAAGGTACCTAGATCTGCTTAGGAAAGTGGGCTCAGGGCATTGCCAGAAAGACAGAGTCAAGGAAGACTCTTGCCCTCAGCTCTCTCTTTTACTGTCGTGCCAGGGTATCTGAGGTTCCACCATTGCAGTCCCAACCTTCTATATTAATAGACAATTCCCCCTGAAAATGAAAATACCTCCTGCAGGAATCATGTGTTGAGCCAGGAGTCAGCAAAGTGTAGCCTACAGGCCAAGTCTGGTTGACCGTCTGTTTTTGTACAAGTGTGAACTAAGAGATGGTTTGTAAATTTTAAATGGTTGAAAAAAGAAAAAAGAAAATATTTCATGGAACCTGAAAAGTATATGAAATTTTATTCTTAATACACATTAATGAAGATTTACTGGAATATGGCCAAACTCATTAGTTAGCATAGTGCCTATGACCACCCTATAACAGCAGAGCTGAGTGATTTCAAAAGAGATTATGTGGCCTTCAAAGCCTAAATATTTACTATTTCCTTTTTTACAGAAAAGCTTTTCTGACTCCTGCATGAAGCTCTTGTTGTCCTTTGATGCCTTAGCAGGGAGTGGTTGATTAGATGCATAGCAAAGCGTTGAAAGAATAAGATATCAAATGAACATATTTAGACAGAGGCAAAGAAGTATAAAAGTCCAGAGCAAAGTTCACTGCATGAAGGGCAGGAACATCCTGTGGAGATAAGCAGTTGTAGCCCATTTATTAGACAAGGAGAACTTAGAGAGATTGACTTGCCCAAAATCTCACAGCGGTAAATGGTGAACATGTAATTCAAATCCATATCAGCCTATTCCAAAGGGCATCTTACTGTGTCAGGAGGAAGAAAGAGGATAGAAAGGGGGGTTGAGAATTTCCAAAGGGGCATAGTAAGAGCTTTGCAAAAGGGTATCTCAGAAAACAGTTTAGAAAGGAAACACAGCCTGTATGTCCTCAAGCAACGTATTTAACTTTTCAGTTACCTTATCTATAAGATGGTGATGAGACTTACCTGGAAAAGGTAGCTGGAGTTCAATGGATCAATGTATACACAGCACCTAAGAGGCGCCACAACTCTTGTTTCCTTGATTGAACCAGGTCTAGGGAACCATTGCCTTGAAATTACAACTCATTCAAAAATAAACTCAGGCTTGAAGACCATCCATCTTTCAGATATTATTTGCCTGAAGCTAAAGTTGCCTCTGATTATCTCATGGGCCAGAGAAGAACAAAGTGGCCCTGAGACTTGGGTGTCAAGCTTCAACTCAAAGATGCCAGACCCAAGTGTGACTCCTTACACCAGGGCAGGAAGACTCTACTTTTTCCTTAAAGAGAATTCAGCATGAAAAATTACCCATACACCCTTCCATT
This sequence comes from Cacajao melanocephalus, assembly GCA_963573385.1. Classification (NCBI taxonomy): domain Eukaryota; kingdom Metazoa; phylum Chordata; class Mammalia; order Primates; family Pitheciidae; genus Cacajao; species Cacajao melanocephalus. The sequence continues at coordinate 66,968 of CAUYLG010058797.1, forward strand.
TAATAGGACAGCACTGACTTTTTGAGCTTCATACCAGAGGGCTCAGCTTCTTCCTCCACCCTCACAGTCTCTTTCCTATCCTCTTGAATCTGTCGTCTTTATCAATAACCTCTCTTCTCCCTGTCCCCATTTTTAACTTGCTTCTCCTTCCCCTTCATTTCATCTACATTCTTCCTCTGGTTCCTTTTGCTCTTTTTCCCTTTTCTAAGCATATTTCCTGAACCCCACGTAGGCGTAGGTGATGGGGGAATGGGGTCACGTGCAAACCAGTGGAGATGGAGCTGGCATGGAGTGAGAAGGGCTGAACTCGACCCTTAGCTTGGTCATAATCTAGCCAGGGGCTTTGCTGACGCTATTTCTCTGGCTGAGCTTTGGTTTCCTAAATGTAAATTAAGAATCATAATCCTTGGCCAAGCTATTTTGTAAGATTGTTAAGACCGAAAGAGATTCTAGTGTAGAAGTGCTTCACAAAATTTCAATCCCTATGTAAATGAACGCTATGATTAAATTGGGAAAACAGACATTGTCATGCAAATGAACACACACACACACACACACACACACACACACACATACACGAGTACACACATTTAAATCCACAGAATTGAGTAAGGCTGTGTGGCTTAAGCATCATGTCCTGGATTTTTGTACTTAAGATTGGGACCGGCTGGGCGTGGTGTCTCACGCCTGTAATCCCAGGACATTGGGAGGTGAAGGTGGGCGGATCACAAGGTCAGGAGTTTGAGACCAGCCTGACCAATATGGTGAAACCCTGTCTCTACTAAAAATACAAAAATTAGCCAGGTGTGGTGGTGCATGCCTATAATCCCAGCTACTCAGAAGGCTGAGGCAGGAGAATCACGTGAACTCAGGAGGTAGAGGTTGCAGTGAGCCAAGATTGCGCCACTGCACTTCGGCCTGGGTGACAGAGTGAAACTTTGTCTCAGAAAAAAAAAAAAAAAAAAAGATTGGGATGAAGGGAAGACACAGGTTGGGGTAGAAAATGTACAGTCCTGGGCATCCAGGAACCCAGATTTCAGTCCCAGCTAGGCCCTAACTCACTCTGCAACTTTGGAAAAGTCGCTCCTGTTCAGCTTTGGCTTCTCTAAACGTAAGCACCTTTTTTGTGAGGACCAGATGAAAGGCTGACAGTGGAGAGCCTTGCACAGAACCACACAAGGTGGGGCTCAGAGAACAGCAGCGCTTTTTAATTCCCATTATCTCAATTAAAAAAATCACAATGGAGTATTTTTTCCTCAAATAATTGGAAAAACCATGATTGAGGCATGAATTCCACTGACTGCAGCAGTGTGACCCCAGAGCAGATTCTCTGGGGTTTGCAGCTACTCAGGGGATTGCTCAGATCTGCCCGACAAGCAGCCGAGCTCCTGGCAGAGGGCCTTGTTGGGGCACTACTCCGTAAATAACGACCTGTTTTGACATCACTGACGTAGCCGATCATTAAGGTGCAACAAATGGCTCTGGACAGGATGCTGATTTACCTACTCAATGATCTCTTAATGTGCTTAAAGAGCTGCTAGTTGGCCGGGCGCAGTGGCTCACGCCTGTAATCACAGCACTTTGGGAGGCAGAGGAGGGTGGATCGCCTGAGGTCAGGAGTTCGAGACTAGCCTGACCAACATAATGAAACCCCGTCTCTACTAAAAATACAAAAAATTAGCCAGGCATGGTAGCAGGCGCCTGTAATCCCAGCTACTCGGGAGGCTGAGGCAGGAGAATCACTTGAACCCGGGAGGCAGAGGTTGCAATGAGCCGAGATTGCGCCACTGCACTCCAGCCTGGGCAACAGGAGCAAGACTCCATCTCAAAAAAAAAAAGAGCTGCTAGTTAAAAGTACCCATGCTTAAGCCTGCTTTGACCTGACTCCCCTGTGGCTAAGCCTGGAGGGAAATGAGCCTTGGAGGTGTTCTAGGTCCAATAATCTCAGCCCTGAGGGGAAGAGGGGGGCAGACTTCACTCATCCCAAACATTACTCAATAATAACAATAGTAATAATCATGACCACTGACTGAGCACTTAATATTTGCCAAGCCTTTTCTAAGGGCATTCATTGCATGCATGTGCTCATTTATTCTTCACGGCACCCTGAAAGCTGTTATTTTCCCATTTTACAGATGAGAACACTGAGGTTAATACACTTGCTACATAGCTAGTAATATTGAGGCCAGTTCCATCTGTCTGTAGACATAGAGATCCTCCCCAGTTTCCTACAGTGCATCTCAAAGAAAAGGAGTACACTGCTATCTTTTGAGGCCATTGGAGGAAAGCTATTTTTGAGGAAAGTTCTGAAATTAGAACTCTTCCCCCATGGTAAAAAGAAAATGTTTCATTGGATAGTAAGGCAGCCTTGAGAGAGGACCATGGCTTGTGGATGATGGAGGTGGGAGGGGTATCACTCTGGTCGCTCAGGCCCACCTCTAGGACCTGTCTTCATTCAGGATAACAAGGTCATTCATCACTCAATTTTAGATGACCTCTCAGGGACCACAAGGGGAAAAGCCTTGCCCAAGGTCATGCTGAGGTGGAACCGCACCTAGAATCAGGTCTCCTGACTCAGAGCCCCACATGCTACCTCATCTCCCCATGGACCTGGGTATGCCCCTGAGCTGCACAGTCGGCCTACTCCCTCTTCCACTGACAATTCTTTGAAATTTCACAGGGGGCTAGAATGTCTCCTTACAGGGAGTCAGCAGAGGATAGAACTTCAGAGTGCTGGCTCTGAAGCCAGAAAGACCCAGGTTCAAATCCGGTTCCATTTGACTCAAGGACATTGGACAAGTCAGTTAACCTCTCAGAACCCTCAGACGTGGCATCTGCAAAATGAGGTTAATAGCAGTACCTATCTCAGAGGGCTGTCACAAGGTAGAACTGTCCCTGGCATGTAGGGATGCCTAAATTAATACTAGCAATGAGGAAAGTGAAGGCAGAGGAGAGTAAGCAGAAGTGGCTAAAGTGCTTCCGGGACTCTAGCCAGCCTCTCAGCACTATTTGCTGGCTGTGGGACCTTAGGCAGGTCATTTGATATGTCAGCCTCAATTGTCTCATGATAAAATTCTCTCCAGCTAATCCCTGCTTCGGATGGATGCTGTGCAGGTTGACAACATGTGTAAGAGGCCTGCAAAGTGTCTGTTGAATGGCGGCTTCCTTCCTGCTCTCTGCACGACCCAGTGAAGGGCAGCCACAGCCAACCTAGGTACCCGTGCCACCATCTGCACACGAACCATACTTGGATTCTCATAATGAGTGTGACCACAGAAAGTGCCCCTCCTCTTCCTGTCATGTTGTCCTCATCTCTAAAGTGGGCAGAACAGTGCCCCCTTCTCCCCATGTCTTTTTCCCAGGTATCCTAGTGGAGGGAAGAATTGGATAGAGAACCACGAGCTGGCCGAGGTTGGCCTCAGGAGTTCTGGATTCACCCTGTTAAGCGTCATGTGACCCATGAAGTACCAACTCAGGGGCTTAGAGCATTGACCCTCCCCTAACCAAGCAGAGGGATAGTGTGGTCCTGACCCAGTCTTTCAAAGCTTCCACTCAACTCAAGAAACTTCCCCCAGGGCCAGTTTGGCACCTGACCAGTCCCTGGGAACCATGAGCTGGAGTGGTAATGAGGTGACGGCAGGCAGGTGAGCAGTTCATTCTAATATAGGGCAGTCAGGGTACTGACAAGCAAAGCCCAGGGGCTATGAGAGCAGAGGTAAGGGGTACCTGGCCAGGTGCAGTGACCAGGCTTCCCCAAGAAGGTAGCACCTAGGCTGAGATCTGAAGGATGAATACATCAGCCAGGTGCCTAAGTGGGTGGGGAAGGGGGCAGTGATGGGAAGGAGCAGGGAATAGCATCTGCAGGAGAGCTTGCTGCTTAACTGCTGCACCTCCGGGGCATTTACGTCCACTGTTCTACTCCATGTCTCTGGCTGTATGACTGACAGGAGACAGGCACTTGGGTTGCAGAGAAAGGATCTGGAGAAAGGTAAGTGATGGGGTAGATGGACTAGTGTGTTTGTTTCCCCGTTTGTTTTCTTTTTCTTTTTTATCTTGAATATATTTTTTGTATCTTAAATTTTTTTTAATTATTTGTAACACTTCTCTGGGTACATAGTAGGTGTATATATTTATGGGGTTCATGAGATGTTTTGATACGGGCATGCAAACTGAAATGAGCACATCATGGAGAATGGAGTATCCATCCCCTCATAAGCATTTATCCTTTGAGTTTCAGTCAGTCAAATTACATTCCTTATTTTAAAATAGACAATTAAGTTATTATTGATTATAGTCACCTTCTTATACTGTCAGATAGCAGGTCTTACTCATTCTTTATTTATATCCGTTAACCATCCCCACCTGGCCCTACCAGCCACCTGCCACCCTTCCCAGCCTTTAGTAACCATCCTTCTACTCTCTATATTCATGAGTTCAATTGATTTGATTTGAGATCTCAAATAATGCAATGTTTGTCTTTCTGTGCCTGGCTTATTTCACTTAATGATCTCCACTTCCATCCATGCTGTCAGAAATAACTGGATCTCATTCTCTTTTAAGGCTGAATAGTACTCCATTGTGTATATGTACCACATTTGCTGTATCCATTCACCTGTCAACGGACACTTAGGTTACTTTCAAATCTTAGTTATTGTAGACAGTGTTGCAACAAACATAGGCGTGCAGATATCTTGTCAATACACTGATTTCCTTTCTTTGGGGTATATACCTAGCTGTGGGATTGCCAGATTATATGGTAGCTGATTTTTTAGTTTGTTGAGGAGTCTCCAAAATGTTCTCCATAGTAGCTGTATTAATTTACATTCCTACCAACAGTGTGCAAGGGTTCTCTTTCCTCCACGTCCTCGCCAGCATTTGTTATTGCCTGTCTCTTGGATATGGGCCATTTTAACTAAGGTGACATGATAGCTCATTGCAGTTTTGATTTGCATTTCTCTGATGATCAATGGATGTTGAGCACCTTTTCATATGCCTGTTTGCCATTTGTAGGTCTTCTTTTGAGAAATGTCTATTCAAATATTTTGCCCATTTTTTGATCATATTACTAGAATTTTTCCTGTAGAGTTGTTTGAGCTCCTCATGTATTCTGGTTATTAATCCCTTGTCAGAGGGATAGCTCGCAAATGTCTTCTCCCATTCTGTGGGTTGTCTCTTCACTTTGCTGTTTCCTTTGCTGTGCAGAAGCTTTTTAACTTGATGCGATCCCATTTGTCCATGTTTGCCTCGGTTACCTGTGCTCGTAGGGTGTTGCGCAATAAATCTTTGCCGAGACTAATCAGTGTCCTGGAGATTCTCCCCAATGTTTTCTTGTAGCTCTTTTCACAGTTTGAGTCTTATATTTAAGTCTTTAATTCATTTTGGTTTGGTTTTTGTATATGGTAAGAGATGGGGTCTAGTTTTTTTCTTCTGCAAAAGCAAATCCAGTTTTCCCAGCATCAGTCAATGAAGAGGTCTGCAGTGTGTATTTTTGAAATGTTTGTCAAAATGAGTTCGTGTCCTTTGTAGGGACATGGATGAACCTGGAAACCATCATTCTCAGCAAACTGACGCAAGAACAGATAATCAAACACCCCATGTTCTCACTCATAGGCGGGTGTTGAACAATGAGAACACATGGACACAGGGAGGGGAGCATCACACACTGCGTTTGTTGGGGGGAAATAGGGGAGGGACAGCGGGGGGTGGGGAGCTGGGGAGAGATAGC